>JAMKCH010040964.1:0-13618 GCA_023653785.1 Ophioderma brevispina | reverse complement strand
GTGCCAAGATTTATGGATGGATGCACCAGAAACCCACGCTCACATTGACATGACTGGAAACGATGGAGTTTTTACGCACAGCCGCCCCCCCCCCCACAAAGACGGCCATATCTTGAGGCTGCCCGGTTGACATGTGTTAAAAGCGTCGTAGATGTTCAAATTTGTTTATTAAAAGACCCAGGGCCCGTATTCCGCCGTGCAGTCGACGTCAGCGTGAGATCAATGGTCTCACCAGATAAGCCACGCGCGCTGGCTTAAAGCGGTGGTGTTTTTCACGCACAGAAAGACGGCATATCTGGACGTGTGCGTAAAGTGTTGCTGCCATCAAGTTAATGAAATCACTGTACGGAGGTAGGAAAATGCGACTATAGCTGACGGTTGTAAAAACCACACTCGTATAACTCTAAGTACGAAGTAACTTGACCGTACACATTGTACAGACTTTCAGTGAACACACGTAGTCAACGCAACAAGCGGCGGAAGCGAATTGCAACTGAAAGTACTTGGTATACGCGTAGGGAGTTGCAAAGGGGCGGAAAGTTTCCGGGAATTTGGAAAACTTTCACCGGAGGAAACTTTCCGGGAATTTTGAGGGCCCGGGAATTGGGAATGTCCCCGGAAAACTTTCAATTTTGTCATTTATTAAGTTTTAAAAATTTTAAAACTTAAAAGAAAAATTAAAAACCAAAGTGAAATTGTTAGGCCTTTCTTTAATTAGGTACTGTTTTGTGCTAGTTAAGAATATGGATTTCAGGCCAATTAAATAAAAGGTGTTTAGTTTTACAACATTCAGATTTTTGTCAGAAACAAAGGTATCTAATCAAGGGGCGACTCGATAGAAAATCTGCCAAAATCGCCGACGAATCAAATGTTTTTGGGGGGCATTCATGGGTTCACAACCACAAAAATATTTGTAAGGGTTGTTTCTTTTGGACTATATACTTAACATATTTTAAATACACTTTTTGTGTAAGGGATCTTTTAATTTGCCATTTGAACTTTGGCAATTGTGAATATTTGTCTGATTAAAAGCACCCCCCAGACAAGATATCTAGTCATTTTTTTTGAAAAGCACATCCTTTGGTAGCCCTAAACTATAACTAAACTCATTGGAGTAGGGGTTTCTAAAATCTGGCAATGATATTTAATGCCAATTTGCTTCAGTGTAATTTAAATTTTCCAACTTTAAGACACTGTATTTATCACAAAGATATTACATTCTTAAAATAACAAATGGAATATAAAAAAATAATAGAAGTGAAAACATTTCTAATTAGTCTCCTTGTAAAATATATCAATGCCCAATTTTCATTGAATCTGGCACAAGGCCTTTTATTTGTTTGTATACCCTAATCATTACGCATCTGATAATTTGCAAGCAGATAAATTGACCATCCATGATATCATGGTTATAACCAGTTGCAAATGAACAGGTAGTCAAGTAAATTAGTACACAAAAGGTTACAGCATGCATGAGAATTTCAGCCCCCCCCAATTGGCTGATTTCAAATGTTTGGGAAAATCCAAATTTCAATTTTATTTATTTGTAGCCTTTTAAGGCATTTTGGGTTGATCAGATGCATTAAATCTACCACAATGCTAACAAAAAAAAAAAAAAAAAACAATTGTGGAAATTTGGATTTCCATAAAATCTGAAATATCTATTGGCTGAATTTCTACTGAAAAGTTGCAGTTGATTTTGAAGATAAGTTCTCATGAATCTCAGGTCCAACTCAGGGTGAATACAAACTACATGTCCCACTGACCAGTGAGTGATAGAATAGAAATAAACTGACTCCAAACAGGTATTGTTTTTGTAAAGTGAGTGTTGTTGTTTCATTGTTCGCAGTTGTTTAAAAAACATGCTTGTTTTGCTTGTATGTCATCTGTAGCATTTCAGTTGAACAGAGTGAGATCATAATCTGAACAAAAGGACCTTATAGTCGTATCAATTTCAAAAAGATTGTTTGAAAATTCCCGAAAATTCCTAAAATTCCCAATTTTTTATCTTTTTTGGGTTGTTTTTAATTTCCATGAAAATTTCCCGCTCTGAAAAGTCCCGGGAATTTTGCAACCTAATTGCGCACGCATTCATACTTCAGGTTGGTTGCATTAATGCATGCATGATACTCAATGTATAATACCTTGCAGCTCATTCGAGGTGACGTCACGCGCATGTTCCTTGCCCTAATGACACGTGTGCCCCCGGCGTGTGCCATAACTCAGAAATTGCAGTATTTACGCATGCGAATAAAGACGAAACGCTATACAGGGATGCAGTCGTGTGCCATGACGTCATCCTTGAATGAAGTTGAGAATGAACAAATGCCCTGAGGGAGGCTAGTCGCCAGTGACATGGTCTACACAGTGCACAGTCACAGTCATGAACCCCGGGTCATGACCGTACAATCACCGAATCAATGTTAGGCTAACCTAAATCACTTCATTCTGTTATAACATGTTAACGCCCTACCCATGATACAGTACAAGTTCCCATACAGTCACAGTCGTTCGCAATGCAACCCTTAAATATACGAGCAAATGCAGACGCATTCTTTAATCAGAATGACGTTTCGTTATGGACCGCTCATGAGTACGCCCAATTAAAACGTTTCATCACGGTAGAAGTTCTTTTACTAGTCACAGTCATGACGTCATACAATCATCACCACTCCGATTTAGACATGGACGGTCAGGGCCTTGTGGGGGAGGCTAATCACTTTGTGTCTGTCATAATTCATTGTTTATGTAGAGAGAACACGAAAAACTGTCTTACCTTGGAACGCGGGCAAATTTTGTTCCAGTCCACCGTCGCAAACACGCTTCGCTAACACAATTCCGAGTTCCTCCACTGACACTGGCCGCAACATGGTCAACGATGCAAGTGATGCTCACGCCATTTTTCAGATTCGTGGGGAATTTACCTCGCAACTAAGTATTTTTACATAATGACGTCATAACTTTACCATATCCGAAGTAAACCATCCTGGTTACTTTTGTATTTATTGCTAACTTTTACAAAGTCAGTTTGTAATTTCTTTTGCCGAAATAATACTTAATATTAAGTAACAATTACATAATTTTGTTTACATAGTATTTTTTTACTTAATGAGTGCAACTTTTCTCTGTGTGTGTTGCTAATGGATTTCCGGTTTAAATCTTGTAATTGATTGCTTTTTACAGTGCTATTTGCATTTGGTCCCATTCTTTCAACAACTCCTTCAGTTATTGTTTTGTTTTGGGTGGTCTTTTGCTTCATGCAGGGTTGCTATCGTTTTTTCCGCATGAGGTTTCATCCTCCTTTTGGATGCTTATCGATTTTCGTTTTAAATACGTCTACTATCTTTAGAGTAGTAGCCTTGATTGTTTGCATCCCGTTAAATTTTTTTACAAATTTATGCCGAAGGATGTTGTTTGGTGATCTTGGAACCAAGTGAATGTGTTATGCGTACCAACCTAAATTTTATTAAAATTTAGTACTTATACAACATTTACATATTCCTCACACTTGTTCTATGTATGGTGTAAAGTTGGTTTGATGTTTATCCTTAAGGGATGACTCCTTTTAAGCGCATGAAATTTTATCTTGAAAATGTCTTCACCCCAAAACCCTATCCGTTTATTTTGCCCCTATATTCCGTTTTGATAAACCCCATTGAAGTAGTTCTGTTTTAAAATATATTGATCTTAAAAATGGGCACTTTCACCCTTTCTAGCCCAACCAAACTTCGCTTAGGCATATTAACGCGCTGGGTTAATGTGTTAATTTGTTCCTTCCTTTGCTTACCAGAAAAATTTCACCTCTTCAAAGTCATTCTGGGTTTTGGGTATAGGCTAGGCCGTTCAGAACCCAGCCCTCGAGCGCGAGCGCGAGGTCTGGGAAAAAGTTGTAATTCAAAATGCTTTAGTATTTCTTACGTACCAATGAATAGCGCGACAATTTTTTTTATCGCCGTTTATCCCCCCATTCCCCGGGTATATTTTGAAGCATTTTGGCCCTCGAAACGGAATTCTATAATACCTGAGACTATCCTGAGTTCAATTTCACAACTCTAATCACAGATTTTCCTCTTTCATGTCACAATCCAACGATAAATTTCCTTCTCAAAGCCCTAAAATGTCTTCCAGTGCTGATCAACAAACGCGGAGGTCACGGCTAACTACGCTGGTCCCATGTAGTCCATCTAGAAGACTCTCGTTTCCACTGACCCTCGCCACGAGCGGGGAGTGGCTAGGTCACAGGGATGGACACAGGGAGGAACGAGGCGAGGGTCCTTCTAGATGGACTATGCGGACGGGTCAGTCGACGGATTTTCTAGTGCCATTCGGTTTTCACATGGGAAAACTTTCTTTAACCGAAAGCAGATAGACCATAATTTGCTACTGGTGCTGTGGGAATAACATTTAGATAAGAGTTCAAAGCAGCTGTAGGGACCGAAATAGTGAGTAAATTTTAAACTAAACTTTCGCCAATTAGATCCATTGCTCACCCTCGGGCTTCGCCAGCCCTCGTTGGCGTAGTTTCCGAGGTGAGCAGTTGATCACTCGGATGAGGCCTTTAGCGGTCGGGATATGGACCAAAAATTTTATACATATAATGTGTAGTCGCTATTGTCTAATTCATGTTTTGTGTGTCGTAACACCTTTTATTTTGGCTCAATTACCCATAAGTTTGGCAGTTAATTCATATCCATCTAAAGTTACATTAGACCGTCAAAAGGTTGGTTGAATGTTTGAAATAGTAATTATGGTAATGAAGGCAGATATAGTCCGCCGGAACCTTAGTCCTGGCTTTCCATAGGAACAGCGGAATATGGAGTGAAAACAATAATGTTGCGTGTTCTGTCAACCGAATCGAGTGCTCGCCTTACCGGCTCGATGTTCGGCGGACTATACCGGCCATGCGCAGCTGGGTCAGTTTCGTGTAGGCCCATCTTGCTTTTTAAAAAATTGCTGGGAATTGACATGTATTTTTTGTTATTGAATCATTCTTGTGCGGTTACCCTTCTTTTTTAATTATTTTTAGGTTTTTTCGTTTGGCTAATGGCGCATGACAAGATTGTGATGTCCTTTACCGGTACCTGACTGATAATGCTTTATGTTTTTTTGGTTAGCCATCCTTTAACAACAAGTAAATAAATCTACGTGGTCATTGGACTACTTAAAATTCTTCCTTAAACTAGGCGTTTAATCACATATCAGCACTCTTTTGGTTAGAGAATGTATTTTTTAGTAATTCACACGCCGATTTATAGCTCTCTTGTCGTGACGTTTATACACTGTTTGCGCGGTCTAGGCGCTGGCAATTTTTATATCATGTGTGCGTTTTTTTCATGTATTAGGCACATCAGTTGATTGTATATTAGGATAAAGCCATAATTAGGCTATTATTACTAACGTCATTGGCCAACCTTTTAATTCCTTGTTTATGCCTTAATGGTAATAAACGGTATTACCTGTGGTCCTATTCGCTGATGTATTACACGTTTGTTTCCCTTTGGTTTTGGTCAAGCCTCGGCTCATGCATCTGCTCCGATTTGTGTTGCGTCCTATATAGTATCGTGAGCGATGTGTTCAATTGCTCCGTGCTAGGTTAGCGCAAGCCAGTTGACCTGACATCATCTTATTCTAAGTGTCTTACATCCAGCGAATATGTAACCATGAATTTAATTTAATTTCTATCAATTTATATAAAAAAAAAAAAAAAAAAAAAAAAAAAAAAAAATGTTTAGCTGAGGATATTGTATAGAATTACATTGTTTTGGCTAACGTTTATAACCATATAATACCCATTGGGTGCGAGGCGGTCTAAGGCGCGGAACCGTCGTCAGAGTATAAGATCGACCGACCGGCCCTGGTTCGAGCCCGCGAGAGTCGAGTTTTCTTTGGGCATACTCAATTAGTTTTCCTATAGTCGGAAATTGCATAATTGCACAGCAGTGTGATCATGAAGTTCTCCTCGCTTCCACCTATTGCGTACAATATGCAGGGGTATGCAATGGTATCCGGCGCTTCATGGTTCGGAATCCATGTAAAGCTTTTTGGCCTGTGTACCAGGGGAGTAATTCCGGAACACGTAAAAAGTTGCAGACCTTATCGAACAGGTGGGGTCATCCCGGTTTGTACTTGCACACCATTACCTCTTGTACCATGGTCCCTTCCAGCCGCACTAGGCCCGCGTGGAAGGGTAGGCCGCAATCCAGCATGGAAACATGTTAAGGCTTTCGTCCAACAGTGGACAAGCCAATGGGCTGATTATTGTAATACCCATATATTCATTTTGTAGGATTGACTAGGGGAAACTTCCCTCCAAGTCTTTGCATGCAATCACAAGATGTTCTAATTTTTCATGATATGTAGGCTTCCATTCTTTTACTTATGTGGTTTTTCTTTACAACTGTCTTAACTATTAGGTTGAAGCGGCCTTATGCCTAGTTATAATGGTTGGGTTACCTGTAGGTTGCATGTTGGCTTGCAGTTGGCTCAAACTGGAGGTAGGTAAGGGGAATCTGTCTCCCAAAAACCTATGGTCCTAGAATGACTTGTTTCCCAAATTTGAAGCCTTTGTTCAAAATCTTGTTTGGTCGTGCCTACATACACATATAATTCATTTTAGGATTTTATCTATGGGAACCTTCCTCCAATCTTGCATGAATCACAAGGTGTACATTTTTCATATGTACTTCCATTTTACATATGGGGCTTTACAACTGTCTTAAGCAAATTTAGGTTGTGAGTCTTCCTTAAGCCTGGTTTATATTGTGTATCATTGCATGTTTGGCTTTGCAGTTGGCTCACACTGTAGGTAGGTACGGGAATCTGTCTCCAAAAACCTATGGTCTAGAATGAAGTTGTTTCTAAATTTCAAGCCTTTTGTTCTAAATCTATGCTTTAATCCTCAAACCTCCAACATGCACGACGTGCATTTGCGACGTCACACAATGCATAATGCGTGTCCTGTGATCTATCCGAAACACTTACTGAACGGGGTCATGCATGTGGCCATGGTTTTGCTTCTTTCAAACCTAAGTGGCAATCATAGTCTCATAAGATGGGTTCACACTGTAGTGATGGCTCCAATTTTGTAATTAGATAAGGAGTAGTTGGTCATATTAAGGTAATTATATGAAAATATCATAGATGTTGGTATATAGAGGTGTGGGTAAATTTTAAAATGGCCATGTGCCCCCTCCCCCCCGCAGGGAGGGTGGGGGGGGGGGGGGTTTGGTCAGTTTCTGGCTCACGAAACTTGGTTGGCACCAGTTTTATTTTTTCATTTTCTGGCCAAAAAGCGGCTCATTGCATTTTAGTTTGGCATTTTTTGCATTTATTTTTGGCCATTCATTAGTAGTGGGCAATGTTTATTCTTTACAGATAACTGATCTAAGCAAGCCAGAGGTACCTGACGTCAGGCTTTGCATATTATGCCTCTATGTATTAATTATAGCATTTTATCACATGTTGCCAATAACAAATATTAAATATTAAAGGTATTTTCAATTTATTAGCATGCAATCTAGAGTAATTTGACTTCAGATTTTATTTGCACTCAGTTAGCCGATTGCTTTAATTAATGATTAATATTCAATTTATCTTTCAGATATTGGGATGTGAGCGAGCCGTGAGGTATCTGCTTCATGTTCACAATTGTTTTCTAGGCAGTTCTGAGGTATTTGCCTTTAGACCCTTTAACTGATTTTGATAAACAATTTAATCCAATTTCCAAATTATGTTTTCCCTAGTCTGATGCGATTAAGCCTGGCTAAATGCTAGTATTTCCAAATAAAGTTAAGTCAGCCTAATCCTTTTGCTGCATGGTTCTCATATTATATAATGCCATTATATTTTGGCTTTAGCGCGTAATCTAATTCGTTTTGTGAGAAATTTGACTCGAGGAAACTGTCTTCATGTCAAGGGCATGCAATCAAAGATTATAATTACCATATGTGGCTTGACATACTAAAATTTTGTCATATTTGATTTTACAGAAGCATGCATGTTGGGGCTTTACAAGATGGCATAAAAAGAAAACAAAAAAAAAAAAAAAAAAAAAAAAAAAAAAACAAAAACAATCTGTTTATGGGTTTATAGGGGAAATGTCCCCAATCCATACGGTTGTTAATGTAATTGGTGTTATTTACTGTACTTTTAATTCATTTGTGAAGAAAATTTTGACTAGAGGAAACTGTCTTTCATGTGAGGGCAGCATCATAAGAAATTTATTTATTTTACATATGTAGCTTGTCATACCAAAATTTGCATATGTGGCTTTACAGACATTCCTGTTGGCTTTACAGATGGCACAATCTGTGTCTGGGTTATAGGGGAAACTGTCTCCAAGACCTACGATGTTAAAATGAAATTGGTATTAAAGCCAGACCATATTCAAACTCCATGTTTTGTTTGGAGAACAGTTCCTGAATAAAGGACTACGTCCTACGCACGATGTGATGCCAATTAAGCCAAACCTTTGTCTTCTCCCATTCTTAGTCGGTGGATCAGGCATATTTTTTCCCATTTTTTTAAAAAAATGGATGCAGACTGGAATACGTTCTCCCCCCATATATCAATTGTTCTTCATAATTGATTTTCAAGACTTCTAGAATTTTGCCCTCATCTAGAAGTAACATAATAGCATCCAAAATGCACAAGTAACCCAAAATGAAAAAAACTGCTGTTTCACTTTACAACGTACCTTTTACATAGCTCTTAATAGAAACTGTTACTTAAATGGCGTTTGAAACATGATACCTGCTACGATCTCTCCGCTATTCAAATATCAATTTCCAAAAAGGTGATAAACTATATTTTGAAGGTGGCTACATTAGTGCTATACAATCTTAGGCATACATAATATGATGAAAGCAGATGCCATTTTGTCCTTTATCTCTGTTCTGGTATTGTTTCTTCCCAAGTATATGCGAAGAATACTACAAGAAAATACGTAGTAGTAGCATCTGTGTCTGACCCTTATATCTGTGAAAGTTCCGTGAACATTTGAATGTCTGACGCGTAAATAGCTGACTTGATAGGCTGATTCTTGCACTCCTTGGACAAGTGCAAATCCCTGTACAGTTCGTCATCTCTTGGTCCATGTTGGAAGTGCAATCACTTTTATTCCCCAAAACAACATCTCATCCCAAACAACAGATTGTGCTGTTAAATATGTCCATCCAATCATTTGATTTTCACTAGGAGCTGTTGGCTGAGATGAAGGTCTTCAAGGAATTAGGTATCATCTTTAGTACTATAGTAGCCACAATATCCTACCTTTCCCTCTGCCTCGAAAGCAGACATATTATCACTGCCTGTCAGTGGATGAGCTCCTATAACCCATCACACGCCGATTCTCAAAGTTTGTTCCAATGCTGTACATTGCTAGATGCGTTGAGTCAGAAATGATTTTACTTGATCCAATCACATTCCACAAGCAGCTGATGCCAATACCAAATGACATCAGTGTCCGGATAAAATATTACTCCAACCTCTAGGCTGAAGCAAAGTGGGGCATGCAGGATTAGTCTTTGATCAGGGTCCTCCAACTTATACGTTAACTCTGAATTTCTTGGCATTTCCAGCATACCCTGTTCTTCTTTTAATTGTATAGCATGTGGATCCCGATGTGGCAAATAGATCATGGCGTTCCTATCTATAATCCTAACTTAACTTGTGATCTTTCCACTCTTTGCAATTAAGAAATTTGTCAGGACTCCTTGAACTTTCTGTCTCTTATGGACTTCTTAAGCTGCTTGTCAACTCGTTGTTTGGGGCTAGCAATTGTCCTGGCGAAGCTGCCTTCGACTGATTCCATTTCTGGACTCGATCAGATTTTTTATTGATCTTGTAGGGTATCACATGCATTCTGTTTTGCTGAGCCTTGATACCTTTTCTTGTGAGTTTAATTATTTGCTCTGGTATAAGCAGGCCTCGGAAGAGTTGGGAAATGCCATCTTACATTCCTATGAGAAATTGAACATGTCGCTCACCCAATTTGTCACACATAGACTGCATGTTCTGCGTATGAACCTGATCCACATGAAGACATTAGCAGATAAATGCTGAAACCAGGGCTACTCCCGATGGTGGCAGCAGAAGAGCAGACCATGCAAGCTCGACTAGCTTTTACGATAAATTGCCAAGAACCTGCACTAAATGCAACTACTTACTTCGCTTTAATAACCAAGCCAAAGAAGTGCTCAATCAAGAGGGGTGTGCATTTACGATTCGATACACTGGAGACCTTTCAAAATATGGCATCATTGCAATTGACCCCCTATGATTTAACACGCTAAAGTTCTTGGTAACCACTCGGACCCACTGTCCCTATGGCAAAACATCAAAGTCTGTGCTTATGCATAAGTTGGAGAAGTGGTCAAACACCAGAGGAAACACCAAGATCAATAACTCTTTCAATTGCTATTTGTGGGATGCTTTGCCATTATTAGACTGTGAATTTGTTAATAATTTAATGTTTGGTGCTTTTGGCGCAGACACTATGAAAATCATAATGAACAAGTTCCTCCAGCATCAGCAACAGTGTGCATTGGGTGTGTGATACACACCTACAATATCATAAAAACAGAGTGCCGGAAAATCGCAGACAGCTTCCTCCCACAATAAAAATAGCTAGCCCCCACCAACAAGTTGATAAGTAGCCTAAGAAGGTCCTAAGAGATGAGTTCAAGAAGTCCTTTAGCAATTTCTTAAAGGCTGCTCAGCGATTTTAAATATAAATTTTTTTTGTCTATTAATTGACAAGGTACTCAGGTTGGTAACATGAGTGAGAGATAAAGGTATGATTTTGGGAACCGGTACTCTCTTTTAACGCCGATGAACCCAAGGCGATACCATTATTTTAAGTGGAAGAACGAGGCCGGAGGCCGATTCATCCACGCAAAATAATGTTCGCCGGGTTTCAATTCGTCCGAAAGAGAAACCGTTCCCAAAATCATACCTTTATTCCTCATTCTTAAACAAGCTTTAATCATTTACGGCCATCTTTAACCCAATTGCGGGTCGCGATACCTCACGGCTTAAATAACAACAAAAAAGGACTGCCAACACCGCCACCACCCATGGCAACAATATGAACAACCCGTTTGACCGCAACGATCATCGCCACGAGACGCAACGTTGGTAGGCGCGCGCGAACGTAGCAACACGCAGTATGACTCGAGCGCTTCCAACCTAAAAATAACTTCAATACGCAGCGCGTACTACCTGGGTTCAATTGTCGATTGAACCCGGACAGCAGCCACTGAAATTGCTTATTACACATGTCAAAGCTGTTAAGAATAAAATAATCTTCTCTAGAGTCTGTTCTATGAAGCTTTGTACATCAGGTCTACCCCTAAAAACTTCAATGGGACAAAGGAGCAGAATCCTCCTGAATGGTGTGACTAACGCAAAGATGCCTCTCGACCATGAACCAGAACTAACTTACTGGGGTATCCTTTATCATCGGTTAGTCTCTTCCTCTTTGGTTCACGTGGTTTTATATAGATGGTCTTCCACCTGGGTAGAGTGGGCCATCTTTCCGGGAAGTCAAGTCAATTCCAAATTTTGAGACTTTTATATCATAAAGAACAACAGCCTGTTGGATATGTATGCTAAAAGTATTGGTCACACTTTGAATAGACAAGTACTTGAGGTCGGGTATTAAATTGATCTGAATGAGGATACTACGGGAACTAACACCTTTTGTTAAAGTTAAAGGCATGAGTGAGGTGAAAGACCTCTTTAGGGTGGCAACAAATCATGACTGTTTAGTTGCTCTGAGTGGATGCATTCGCTAGAGTGTCGAAAGCTCATCCTTCCAATTTTGGATGCCTCTAGGGAAAGATTAGTTTCTAACTCATAGTCACCTAAATGCTATTTTCAAGTTTGATGCACATACGGAATTTTATAACAAGTTGTGATTTTTCTATATGAAGGACTGTCTGAACTTAGCTATTCACATAGTGACAAGTATTATGTATATTCAAAAACACGATTTGGTTTTGAAAATTGATGGTGGCCCTCCTCTGAAAACCTCTGAGTCGCCTTAATTGAATAGTAGCCTTTATTGAATAGTGGAAGTATGCTAGGATATAGATGGACATGTGACCGTGTTTATTTGCAACATTGGGATATACATGCTATGAATTTACACACCAAGGAAATTCCAGAGTTAATCTATACGTTGGAGGAAATTGCATGATCGAATCCTAATCTATCCTGGCATGTCCACATGCGTCACTTCTGGTACACCAGCGGATGTGGTCATAATACCGTCCGGATGCCCAAAATTTATTAACCTTGTAATCTATTCAAGCTATAGTGTAATTTGCAATTTTAAGTAACTACTGAAAAAATATCGTATAATTTAAAAACTGGGGTCTTGGTGAAATTTTCAAAAGTTTCATTGCGTGACAACAATGCTGAAAAAGGGGTCTTAGCAGCCTTACATACGTATCGCTTCCAAGATAGGAGTGCCCCCCCCCCCCCCGAGTTTTGGGGATGACATGTTGTCGACTTGCAATGCCGATTGCAACTTCCCAACTAATGTGGGTGCAAGAAAAACGAATGACTATACAGGGATTTGCATATCTCCAAAAGAGTGGCAAGAACCAGCCTATTAATGCAGATTAATTTCTTTCTTTGGCATATGAATTGGGAAAACAATACGAGCTGAGACAAAGGACAAATGACTGGTTTATCATGTGTATTGGCATACGTAATGGGCACCAATGTAACCACTTCAAAATATAGTTTTATCACCACAATTTCTGGGCACTGGCATATTTGAAATGCACAACTTGCAGCGGTTGAACACTATGCTACATCAGTTGCATAAGTAAGGTTCTAGTTTAAATGAAAATATTAAGGTTTTAAAGTGAAAACAGCAGTAGAAAATGTTATTTGCTGTAAAATGAATAACCACATATGATTCAAGGGGCTATCTTAAATTATCTTAAATATGTAATTGTTTCAAAACAGCGGCCATTTTGACCGCCTTTCTTGGATTTAGAGGTTACCGCAAAAATTGAATCATTAAGGCCATTGCAGCAGCTCAACTGATTTATTATATTTAGGTTATCAAAACTGGTCCATATAGCATTTTATATGGTAATTGACACCCATCTTTGTTCAAGTGTTTAGAGAAATGTGCAAAAATGACGTTTTTTGGTTATTAAGACCCCTTCATTCTTAGACACTATAACTTTCAGTAAACTGCTATTATCCTGTGCTTTCACAAAAATGCATAATTATATGAGGGCAAATTCTGATAATGTCTTGATCCAATTAATGAAGGACAGTTTTTTGATATATGGGGGAGAACGTAATTCAGTCCCGTATCATATCTCTTTTTGAAAAAAAATGCAAAAATATGCATTTTTGGTCCCACAACGGTGTGTAGATAACATTAAAACCCACAAATGTTGGTATCACATCATGAGATAATTAAATACATTATCTTCAATATGACACCAAGAACAAGGTGAGTGGAGGCTCACTTTAGGACATTAACCCTTTAAAATCGGTCGTTAGCCAAACGGTCTGCCATTTTGGCCGCCATCCTTGGATTTCAAGTTGACCATCCACACAAAATTTAATAATTATAAACAAATTTTAAAGT
>JAMKCH010040963.1:0-12314 GCA_023653785.1 Ophioderma brevispina | reverse complement strand
ACACCTTTTGACATGCTTAACCTGCCTCTAGATTGGGCGTCATATTTCAAATTGGCCCAACCAGGCGGTGGCGGCCAAGCCCAAATTTATAGCCAACTAACCAAAAAATTGTCAAAAGAAATAAGCAATAAGGAGTGCAAACCACATACCAATTTGGGTGCTTTGATGTGGGTCGGTCAGGGTGTTCCCATGACCCACATTCGACCTCGCCCTGGCTCGTTCGTTATTCATACAAAAAAAAATCAGAAATAACCTTCAGTGGAGTTGATTATTTCACTCCAAACGGTTTTGGAATAAGCAAAATATAAGAAGAACCTCTAGTCCATAGGCCTTCCAATTAAGGAAGGTTCACTCATTTCACATCACTTATTCAGTGTCGTGCGCTGGAACCATTGGAAGAAGTTGCGTTAACCGTAAGCCACATTGTTCTAGCGTATTCCCAGAGGAAGGGAAGAAGATGGACGAGTGAAGGTGAAAGAAATTCGGGTTGGTCTTGAACCAGGAAACCCTTGGCCCCACTCCCCTGACCGGGGATACCCTCTAGTGTTCGCTAGTCCGGCCAGGGATTATGTGCCATTGTGCATGTGTTGGATGATGCACATTGCTACAATCAGGGACTTACTTTCTCACTGCAGTGCTGTGGGATTTTGCCAAGATTCAGTGATCTTAGAGTGAACTGCAAAACTGATATCATCTGCCCAAGATATAATCACTGCATCTCGAGGGGGACTAAGGCTGAATGCAAAACGGGACAGAATGTGTAATTTCAATGAAGAGGTAGATCAGCTTCAACAAACCAGTGAAAAGGTTGTGGAATTCCGACAAAGGCAGACGGGCCAGTCAAGAACCTGGTGGAAGTCAGAAGTGTTTCCAACCTCCTCGACAACCAACCCCTCCAACTCCAAAATTCTTAAACAGGCACGTGTCAACTCTTTATTTAATATAGGCAAAGAAGGACCGATACCACGTGGCTGCCGTCGCAGTTATATCCCATCTTGGGATGAGGAATGTCACACTCTTTACAATGATTTCCTGAATTCTGAACCCCGGGAAGAAGCGATATCCAAGACTTCAGATCTAAAAAGCTTGGACAGGGAAACGCTGTGAGCGTGGGAGAGGACGGTCCAAGGAATCGACTTCACCCATTCCAGCAGGACGCTGTAAGACTATAAACCGCCGTCACCAGTCAGTAAAAATTTCCCAAACCATCGAAAGGTCCAATGATTGCCAACTCAATCGCTGAGCAACTCCTCGCAAATGCTCGGTTCAAGAACATTGATAAGGATCACACTGTCTCTGTCAAAACGATATGCACCAAACTTCGTCGAGCCCCTCGGCGTGGACGGGTCACTTTCACATCCTTCTCACTAGATAGCTTACCTCTGCTATCAGGCCAAGCTAAAGAGTAAGGCCCAGGGCCCTGATACATACCAGCAGAATTCCTGATGCAATGCGGCCACATTGTCTAGATGGGCTCCCAGAGTTCTCACAGTTTTTTGCCTTACCAACCAGTCCCTACCCAAGATCTGGAGAGAGCTACCATCATCGCACTCCCCCAACCAACGCAAGCCTGTCGACAACCCTAAAACTACCGCCCAATATCCACTGTGTGGTCCTCCTTCAAACTCTTGAGAGGCTGGTCCTGGTCCGGCTGGAGCTTGTCGTCGATCCCCATCTGCATGACGAACAAGCAGGATTCGCCGTGCCGGAGCACTGTCCATCAATTGTAAAACTCACAAATGATATTGAGGAAAGCTTTGAAACGCCGAAGGGCAGGCGATCTGGTGGACCTTACTGCACCATACGACACCATGTGGCAACAGGGCCTGACACTCAGCTTCTCAGGACCATCCGGATCGTCACCGGGAATATCGAGGGAGCAAGGAGGAAAGAAATCCAGGTCATATAGAACAGCAAGGGTAGATGAGGAGAGGGGTCGGGAAAGATGATAAGAATGAGAGAGAAGAAGTCCAGAAGCAGAGGGGGGAGTGTACAATTCATATTTACATGCTTGCACGGTAGCTTTATTCTCCAAGACCAGTGATGGGCAGTGTAGTCGTCTGCGTCGTCCTAGCTTGTAGTACCACACGGATCTGTACTGCTCCTATTCTGTTCAACTTGTATCAGCGATTTACCTAAACAACATCTAGACAATAGGGCTACGCCGACGATCTTGCCCTCCATCCACTCGGACAGCGCTGGACAGAAGTAGAAAGCACACTTCCTACAGACATGGCCCTACTGCAGCATATCTCAAGACATGGATACTGAAAGCTGAGCGAAGCAAGACCACCGCTACTGCCCACCTCAACACCAAAGAGGCTCATCGCCAGCTTCAAATCTACCTCAATGGAGCGCCTCTGCCATACATCCCACACCTACCTACTTGGAAGTGAAGCTGGACCGGCAGCTTACATACCGACAGCACCTCGAGTCCGTTTGTGCCAAGGTATCTTCGAGGAATACCCTCCTGTGACGACTTGCTGGCTCTTCATGGGGTGCCAGCCCAACGACCCTACGCACCACTGCCTTGGCCTGGTCTACACAACTGCTGAATATGCTGCCTCCAAGCATGGTGCAACAGATCTCACACAAGAAGGCGGCACAGTACTCAACAAGACCTTGAAGAACCATCACTGGCTGCCTCCGTCCTACTCCACCTGAATCCTACCAGTGCTTTCAGGCACAGCACCTGCAGTGCTTTGGAACACCACACGCATAAACTAATGAACAAGGCCCTGCTGGACACAAGCACCTGCTGCATACCCTGTCAAAGATCACACCACTCGGTAGACAGAGACTGCGCTCTCTCCGACCTTTCTGCCGACATGCTGCTAAACTCCCCAGTTCCCCTTTCAACATCTTACCGACATGGAATACTGCCTGGCTATATACCCCAAGACCAGATCACGCTCTATTACACCTAATACAGAACTACCACCTGGCAGCAATCTCCCCCAAGGAATGGGTCACTAAACCGGATTCGCACAGGAGTCGGTCCTTCAATGCAATATGCACTGATGGGGCTGCGGCCATCGGCAGCCTTCCAATGTGGTTCTCCAACAGACTGGCGGATCCACATTGAAGAGTGCCCTACCTTTCGTCCACCGGTGGACACAGATTCTCAAACCCCACCAATCAAACAGTGAGTTTGGCTCCAACGCTTACACCATATTTAGCTGCTGCTATACTCAAGAAGAAGAAGATCTTCCTATCCGTGAAATGAATGGCACAAGTATTATGAAAAGATGATTTAAATTATGTGGTCCATGTTACCTTTATGTCTTATAGAAGTTGATGTCAACAGAGCAACTAAAATGTGGTGCCTGTGTGGAAAGCATCTTTATACTGACTAGCGGGAGGCCGCGCTTTGCTCGGGCCTCCCGCTAGTTGAGTGAACAGGAGCGATCACTGAAACTGAAGCGATCACTGAAGAAGTGAACCACTATGCATGGCTAGACTGCACCAACCCTTATCCCTTAACTTCAGGACTCCCGAGTCGCAATTTTTGTATTTTTAACATTTTTACTACCTCAAATTCCCGTACCTATCATATCCTATAGCTCCTATAGTTACGCGATTTCCTAAGGAAACGTCAACCGAATATTTTCCCGTATATCTTTCCGTATATTTTATTTTTTCTGTATTTTTTTTATTTAATAAAAACTTCAATCTTTAATCCCGTATAAGTTTTCCGTGTACTTTTTTTAAAAATCAAAAGTCAGGCCTACTCCCCCGTGGGGGTACAGCTGTAAATTCCCGTTTTTCCACATATTTTTCTCATAACTCCTCAAACTCCCATATACAGTTCCGCCCTGTAGAAAATGCCCCCCCCTCACAACATCCCGTAGTCGTATTTTTTATTCATCGTAGTTTTTGCAGATATCCATGTAGCTTGGCCTATATAGTTCATATTTTCTAACTATTCACACGTCAATATTTCACCCCGTAATTTCCGTATTTTTTTTGCCGCTCGATGGCGAACCATCGAGGCCTATTAGAGTCGAGTGAAACTAAGTCTTCTTTAGATTCTAAGAAGAAGTAAAATACTTGTAGAATATATTAAAATTCTTCTTTTATTGATTTCTTGTACAGTTTTATGTTTTCTATGATTTTTATACAGATGTTAGGAAAATTCGGAGATTTTTAAAAATGTAACTACTTTATTTTTCTCAAAGTTAATTGGGGTTGTGTTTTTACCTTTTAGCTTAGGACCCTTCAAACTGTGCAGATAGAGGCTACGCCGCAACGTTGCTATGATACGGGAATTCGGTTCGCGCTCTTTACCCCGTATGCATGATGCCGCTGAACCAGCGTCGTGACAGAGCGCACGGTAATTCCGCGTATCATTGCGAACACGCGCTCACTGACAAGATGTAATGCGTCGTTTGCAGTGCGCTGATACGCACCACTGCCCTATACTTGTCTTGTCTGAAGTATGAGTTCCGACGCGCGCGTATATCCAGTGCCGCCTTCAGTTGCAGTGCACTTATGCTTTGTCTACTCGCTGCGCTGAAGTCGGTTCAATGTATGTCGCTACTTCATACTTCGAGCTGGACGAGTTCGAAAATATAAAATCGAAAATATTAAAGGTGCAACGATAGATCGGGTGCACCCACTGTGTGTGTATAAAATAGCCAATTTCATGTAGAGAAGCACTCATATTGTGTTGGGCTACAAAAATGTCTTACAAGAGAGACAACGGGTGCTTTTGATTTGCTTTTATTTCATGTAAAACATAGGCTGAATTTTGTATTTGCTCCTATACAAAATTAGAAATTTAATATTTTTGTAAAATAGTTATATTTCCTTCAACTAAACCTATATAAGATCATGTTAATATTGGGATATTTTTGATGGAAAGTCCGTGGGCACTCCCTAAACTTAGGTGACGGGGATGTGCTGCACTATTGACTCCCTTTTTTAAACCTCTGTCAATGCAAGACTCCTTTTTGAAACCTGCTGTCAATGAAAGACCCCTTTTTTAACCTGTCACTGGGAAAACATCCCTTTTTTCTTTAATCTCATTGATCTCCCATTTTTTAATCAAGACCCCCTTATTTCTATTTTCCTGCGCTCACAGAAAGCCCCTTTTAATGTTATATCAATCTAAACTGGGTTTAAATGGTTATAATTTGCCCGAGAATGCCCCCTTTTTTTTTCACAAAATTTGAGAGGCTCAGTGATTGAACCCCAGTTTTTGCATCCTCCTCACCAAATGTCCGCCTTTTTTTCCTTAAAGTATCCTCAGCAATGCCCCCTATACTTTAAAGTCCAATCCACACATCCCCGTCACTTTCATATATGAAGTGCCCCCCCCCCCCCGGCGGGGAAGCTTGTACGTCGGGGGCCAAAATCAGCACTTCCGATTTTTGAGTGACACCTGATAGGCTGTGAAATCTCTCGTTGCACCTTTTAATATTAGACTGACATTCATTTTGCACCCTGGCTCGACGTTAACGTACTGCTCTAGCTAGGCCTACCTGTGTGAATTTTTTTGCCGTTGATACATCGTATTCTGAAAGTGGCTAAGTAGCGAAGGCAGTTGATATTCTCTACACATGTATACACGGAGCAACAAAAAATGGTGGTATTGGGCCGGTGCAGAATTGTATCTCAGTTGGTGAAATTTAAAATGCAAATTTTTCAATACAGAATACCAATTTCTAGTCCACAAATTGGCTTACCGTATTGTCCTTTGTTTATTAGAAAACTCAGTTAGTAATGCAGATATCGAGACGAAGACAAACTTCAGACGGAAGAAAATGCATATTTAGCAGTGGTGAGCAACACACAATCGTTTCAGTTACAATGCCATGATGCACCCCCACCACCCCCCACACCACAAAACAAATATTAAAATGATATTTTTTGGACAGTTCTCAAAACAACAATATATCAAGTCAATACGCAAAAAAACATTCTCATTTCCTCTTATCAACTGTGCTATTCAGGTATTAAACCATCAACCATTCCTAATGTATAATAAAAAATATTATAAATGCTACATTACGTGTCATATTTCTCTATAGCCACCGATGCCAGTTTTTTCAAGAACTTGTTTTTCAAGAACCCGTGGTCGTGGGGTAAACCCGTATAGTATCCATACATACGACAATCAAAGCGAAATAACAATTTTCTTTCTTTCCCACCCGTTTTCCTATAAGAAGCCTGTAATTATCTGCGTACCGCCCTTCGCGTCTTACGCGTAATCGCCCGTTGGCACCCGTAACCACCCGTCGAAAAGCTCCACGCATACGCGCCGCTTAGTAAACGCGTACAAACAAATGGTTGCCACGAGTAACCACCGACTCAACGCACCACGCATAAGCACCGGCTTAGTAACGCGTACAAACCAAAGTGGTAATTTATCATAGCAACCGAGCCACATTTTTCGTTTATTTTTCAGTCATTTTGAACGGATTTCGTCCAAATATATGCCGTAACCCCGCCGGTATATCCTCACGCCACCTTTCACGTGAATTTGGCGCGATATGAATCGAAACTGGACGGAGCCTTTCGCGAACATCAGCATACAGACATACATACATACATAACAAAAGTGGCCACTGATAGTAAGAATTATAGTTAGCTAGTTGCAGGAACTGGGGACTATGAAGAAGGGAGCTCAGACGGGAGTTATGGCACCTCTACTAGGCTACTCATGTAAGTTCAAAACATCCTACCAAACATCAGATCTATCGTGATATACTTCCTATCGCTTACAAAACACCAGTTTGATTGATTTTCCTTCCTATCAATTGTGGAACAGAGGAGAGCATAGTTTGTAGGACATTGCTTTTGAGCCAAGGGACCAGATTATATCAGACCATCTCTGGGAAAAGTTCCATCATTTCCAGTCAAGTAGAGGTAGCCAGAGCCACCTAAAACACACTGATGCTATGCAAAGAGCTTCTATGAGATTTGCCCGAAATCATGCTCCAAAGAGACCTTATGGTCATTGGTACTTGGTGCTTGTGTAATCCCCTCGCATCTGCATTGCAGATAAACTGGGATGCCGATACAGTGCTGTGTGACTGCAGGAGTGGCGTCGATGGCCAGTTGTGCAAAATAACAAAAGGTGTTGCAAGTAAAAAACAACTCCTGGAGGGTTGACTTCTTAGAGGGACTTTGACACCCGTCCGGTTAGGGGTGACATAACCCGGATTTCTTGACGTGCACAGTTTCTTGAAAATCTGGGGAGTGGGATGAGGACTGGTTTGTGTGTTTGTTGTTAACTGGTTCCAAACTCTGATGACCCTCGGGTAAAACAAATACTTATACATATTTGAAGCGCGTTATGTGGAACAGAGGTATTAAGATGATGGTCATGTCTGTATGAAAAGTAGCTATATTGGAACACTGGAGGTAACAATGATGTTTAGAAGCCCATAGTGAACTTTGTAGACCACGTGCTGAGGTACGGCAGGGTGATGTGAGGGGGGATACCAAAACATAATTTAGAAACATAGTTGTAATTGTAACACTAGACGTGCGGGGCGGTAGTTCCCCCACAGCAAACACGAGCACCCTGACGATTTATTGTTCCAATGAGGATATCTGATAAGGTTGATGGATTCCAGGATTCACATGCATAGTCCGTTGAGGCTTTTGACTAAGGTTTGAAAGGCCTTTGCTTAACCTTCTTGTTACATGGAGAAAGTGTCTGCCGCAGCAGGCCCGAGGGTACGATGGGTGCTTAGGGACTTTTGTCTGCAGTGATTTGTCCAGGCGGAGATCTTTAGAATGGTTGACACCTCTAGATACTCGTGGTCTCACTCTTGATGAAAGGTTTCACAAAAGCATGGAGTATTGGTGCAGACTTGGTTTTCTTTTGCGAGTGATTGCTAAGATGGCGCCGTGCCGATATTACAGTGCATGAGCATTTATCGGACCATAAGCAAGATTATCAAGGTCATGTTTAGTATGAAATGATCTTCGGGACGTGTTATCTCCCGCTACACAATAATGTCATCAGCAAAAAGTCAACAGTGATTTTGCAGGGAATCTTGGATATCATTAATGTATAAGAGAAATGAAAATCGGCTCAAGCACTGAGCCCTGGGTACCGCTTGATGATTACTTCGAAACATGTTGATAATGAAAACCATTTACTGAAACGGCTTGGTGCGGTCTGTAAGAAAAGGGCTTCAACCCAGTTTTGGGTTTGGTCCCTGATACCATAGTACTCTAGCTGGCTTGACAACACCTACGATGAGGCACCATGGTCAAGGGCCTTGCTGAAGTCAAAAGAATAACATCAGTTTGGCCCCGACGATTCTAAAACTGAGGCCCAATCATGTGTTGCAGAGACAATTTTGTGTTACTGTAGAAAGACCTTCTCTGAATCCATGCTGGGTATTAATCAGAATATTAGGTGGGATGACGGTCACTCATAAATTGGGTATAGCGCCCCCCTCTCATCCGGCGGGAACCGACCTCTTGACTTAGGATGGGGATTTGAACATTGAGGAGTGAAGATGACCTGTTGATGGTCTAGCTGCTTAACTTACATTAAACAACAAATCCATCAGTTCTACCTAGAGTTATTTCCCCAATGTGAAAGAATAACCAATTCACCACATCTGGTGGCTGAAATTCCGCAGGAAAATCCCGTGTACTCCGTGTTATACGGAAGGTCAACGCTTTATGCAAGCATTGGAAGACCAAGATGTAGTTTAACTTCATGTTACAAGTTCGTCTGCCTTGTCTGCACGATATACTAGCACACTGCCAGGCCGTCCAGGACTGGCCAATGGCATGGCCATGGATTATGGAACGGAGAACGTTCCGCTTACTTTGGCTGCTTCTATGATTCTGATGTGATTTCTAATAAGGATTGATTTTCGTCAAGGATATACGTGAATAGAGATATCAACCACTCTAATTAATATGATTTTGTTGGAGAACGTTTAGCCTGTTTTTGCTAGGGGCGGGGGGGGTCTTCAGTGATTTAATTTTTCTGATTACCGACTGAGGATGGAGTGAACCCAGTGATGGAACATAAAGCAATGTTATTTTGATATGAAAACAGTGCTCACATTCTGCATCTAGTAGGGTTTGAGCCTCCTAGTGACGTTTGGGCTGTGGACAAAGTGGGACTGCATGATCGCCGTTTTGCCTGGGTTGTCACTTGGCCCGTTTTGAATGAAGTGCAACTTGCTACTTTCCAAAGTGGCCCCCCCCCTTCTATTTTTTCTGGTTTGTACCAGAGAAGATTTCAATATCTTCCTTCCCAATGCATTGCCTTCCAATGGAGTTGTTGTTGTACAGGTACTGATTTGGGTCGTTAGTGATGAAACATGCCTAAATTGACATTACTGATCACAACTTGCATTTTAAAGCGTTTCATCTCTAACGATCCACATGGCAACCTGTACAAAACTTCCAATGGAAGCAATGCATTGTGGGAAGCTACTGGTATCTCTCTTGTTTGTACCTGTGCACAGAGGACTATGGATGGTGAAAAACGTAATTCTTCTCTCGCAGCTCCACATCATCAATGAACTTGACGGCTGTATGGTCATCATCTGAACTTGGAATTGGTTATGGATCCGTCCCCTCCCAGAACTGACTTTAAATTGTCATTTGTGTACTGTATGATGTGATAAATTGACGATTTGATTTTCATTTCAGAATCAAACTGTAAGAGACATGTGCCGTAAATACACCTGAACCATCTTTTCAATACATGTCGGCGCGGCGCTCACCCTGAAATTTTGAAACATGTTTGTTTTAGCGAGGCCCCCATGCACGTGCACCTGATTGGATGCAGATTGTTTGCGCGCTTAAATTTTTGTGAAATTTGATGGCAGTGAATTGAAAGTAAGGTATATTTAAGTTTTTGAGTACACAAAACAAGAAATATGCCAGCTGGCTGATTTTTTAAACAGTTGTCCAGTCTATGTGTAATGATGATAGCGTATATAATCATGGTGTACAATGGACAATTTTCATTGCGAATAATTGTGTATTCCAGGACAAATATTTTCAATTATTGTGTGCCAGGCAGGCCCGTAGCCAGGGGGGGGGGGGGGGGTGCGACGCACCCCCCCAAAATGACAAAGGTTCGCTTTATCATGTTGAAGGTCCGCTTTGTCATGTTGAAGGTCCGCTTTGTCCCATTTTGGCATTGTGAAAAATTGTCGCGTGTTAGTGTGATGGTTGTGGTTATCTGTCAACACGCATATCTTCCAAATTTGGAGGCGACGGTGAAAAATTTTTGGTGCAACCGGCGAGCGCAGCGAGCTGAAAAAAAAAAATTTGTGGTACGCAAAGGGTCGCTTTCTGGCAAATGCGCACGCCCCCCCCCCACGATAAATTCTGGCTACTGGCCTGGTGCCCATGTATTAACAACCATGTGAACTTTGTCAAAATCATTGTACGAGTTTACCGACAGGAGTAACCACATGAAAGTCTTAGGTGTTTTCTGTGTTAAAAGTTGGCAGTTGTACGATGCGAAACCAAAAAGTGTGCATAGCTTGGAAAACATGCATACGGCGTGGTGGTGTTCTTGTGTTAAACACTATTCCCGTCGTCTGCTGAACTTACGTCGTCTGCGACGTTAAATTACAAAATCGCCCTCTTTTACATTTAACCCACAAGGAATCCTGACCCTGTCCCTCAATCACTCGTGTGAGGGCTTCCCGATAAAAGTCCCACAACCATGCAAAAACATTGATTTTGCGACCATATGGTACCCTCACAATTTTGTCAAACTTCCGTCCTAATGTTTTGATAAGTGCCTCATGATACAGTGACTAATAGATTTTTTTTCAAGGAAAATTTGCAGGTCCACAATGTCCACGTTCATCCATTTCCACAGTGTGTCAAATAATCGGTTTCCAATTTTTTGGCGAACTCGTCAACACGTGGCCCCTGGCGCTGGCTAGCAATCAAAAAAAATCAAATTCAGATTGTGGCTTGTGATTAACTTTACAAATATTTCACATTTAAACAATTTCAGGTTAACTTGTGGATTCTTGACATATAAATTCCTGGTGGCATTCACTTTGGAATTTTTGTGCCAAATTTTTTTATAGCGTCGCATTTTATTCAGTCATTTGGAGGTCTTTGTTCGTCTGTGTTACAGACCCTTGTCCTGTTGTTACTCTATGGAAAGATAAACTACCTACCTTAGTAACTTATCAGCCTAAAGGGACCAACTTGTAACAATGTCGGTGGAACTTATGAACTTCAGTCGAATATCATCCTCCGAAATAGCCCGGATGTCATAGACCTGTGTACTAAATTTCATTCTCTCCATCTACATGTAGAAATTTTCGCTCGATCCCTGGCTTCCAACTAAGGAAAAAAAAATTGGCTATTTCCGCAAACAACACCAGCCAATGGGATATTGACAATTGATTAAGTCATCAACACATTGTAAAAATGAGGCGTGGCATGGCAAGATCGTCCTTTGACAGTTGAAAAGTCTAGCAACACCTCTGAGACAAGGTGATACGCACCGCTCGGTGATGTAGGTACGTGTACGCCAGACAATAGGGCGGCTAGTATTGTATATTAAACCAATCGATTTAAAAAGGTTGTTTGTGTTGGAAATGGATTTGGGTTTGATAAGCTTTTTAAAAATTTACAATATAAAATTTGCAATATAAACGTTCTTGGTACCATCAAGGGTATGTAAAAGTACTATTTAGTTGTACGGATTTTAAGAAAAGGAAAGGGTCGTGATATGCTATACAACACATTGAATCAACGGGGGAGGGAAGGGAAGGGAAGCATGGACCCCAAATCAACCCCAACAAATAAATACAAATAGTTCGATTTTACCTAAAAATTTGCCCTCCACCCTACGTAATTTTTCCTGGCCCATGATAATTTTGATTACTTACAAATAGAAGTGAACCGTATCTGTCGATTTTTAAGCGGTAGACTTGCCACTTCTTTTCCTATCAATTTTAATTTGAAAAACCTGGATTGGGGAGCTAAGTATGTGAAAAATGGCCAAAAAATTGGGTATTTCATATCCCTCCTCGCCAGATTTCTCGCCCAGGATCCAATTGTGGGTTCTTTAGAAAAAAACTACCGATTAATCCTCATCCATGTTCTAACACCATTTAGTCTCCGTCCCCTTTGTTTTCATGTTTATTGGGGAACATTTTCTTTAATATCACGAAGAAAATTGAAATTTGAATCTTTTAGCATCGAGATTGGTAGAAAAAAAGTGTGTACAAACCCTTAAAAGTACGGGGTAAAATGACCGACTAAAAAGGAAAAGAAACCCCCCATTTCAGTTTAAAAGCACTAATTTTGGGTTCCCTTGACAACGCAAATGTCATTTTAACACTCAA
>JAMKCH010040962.1:0-13262 GCA_023653785.1 Ophioderma brevispina | reverse complement strand
CAACATAAAAAGTGGTTTTCAAGTGTATGATGAGCGCAAGGCTCTTGACAATTTTTCGTCTTTTAACCCACTTTTGCGTGTTTTGGAAAACAATGATGTGCCACTAATTTACAGTCCAAATAATAAAATTCCTTTGTATGAGGATTGGCGTTGTCTTATGACCTTCACAATCACTGTCGTACAAAATTTTGTGAAATATGCCTTCGGGAAAGTAGTTTCCGTAGGAGGGGTTCCGTGGAACCCCCTGGGTATTCCAGAGTTGATGCAGACCCCTTATATAGTGTGTTAATTTTTCACCCCAAGGATCAAAACACTCATTAGAACCGTAGCCAACAGTCAATGAAGTACCCGTAGTGCGCCGTTGACATAGATGTTCCCATAAAACACGACCAATATTCTGATTTTGCGCAACTCCCAGATGGTTCTATAACGAAAAGGAAGAGGTTACGGGGATAGAGGGCATCCCTGAAAATTCCCCTTACGGAAATACCCAATACAATAAACAATCGTAAGCAAACCCATTATCATAACATAAAGAACATGAATTTTAAAAACATGTCAATCAAAATATGTACAGCGAGCGACGTGCACGGGGCAATAAGCGCGTGCAATAGTGAGTCATAGTGAATCGGCGACACGCGACAACGTTTAGGCTTGATGTAACAGTCATATTAACTGCAAAATGGGCTTAAAGGTTATGTCAAGGTCAAAATACAGGAAAGTAAAAGTTTTCTATTGCTCTCTATCTTGGCAATCTGGTCACTTGTCGGCTTATAATGATTGTATTTATTTAGATAAACAATTGGGTCTAATGAAGATGGTTCCTTTAATGACATATGAAATAAACCAGTAAAATTTTTTTTTTACAATTAGGGTATACAATGACGTGGAATATGAAACTACGCGGGGCCATGCATTAATATTCATTCCCGCTGTCTGTCTGGGTGAATTACAACGAATTGATTAAAATTACTCCGTTCGGACTGCGTGACAATACTACTAGCTGTTCACTTAATACCGATCCATCTATGTCTATATTCCCTACGTGAAGATCACCTAACACATTGCTCAACATGTTGATTGTTGTGGGCCAGTGTGGCCCAGAAAAAGTAAGAGTCGTCGGCCTGGCCAAGCCCGCACATGCCTGACCGCGAGCTATGTTTCGACCATGATAAATTCTATACGGAAAAATATCTATGAGGCGGGGACTCAAGGTCTGCAAATCAAAAAATAAAAAGATACACAGTCAAATGCAACGTGACTTAACTAAAAACTCGCGAAGGTAGACGAATCAACTAAAACCGGGAGCTGAAATCGGTCGGTTAATACCATTCGTGCAGAAAATATCATTCACTATACGAGTGAATATAGTAGTCCTTTATTCAAGCATGGTACAATCTTGATAGATGGTCACAGTTCATGAAGCAATTTTATAGCCGAGGGAGAACTATAGAATGAAGAAAGTCTCACATGATATTGTAACAGTTGTTGAGAGAGGCCCTAGTGTGCGTTTCTACCCCGGCCCGGTTGGGGTGTGTGTAGACTCAGGTTTCTAGTCCGTACCAGGGTTCATACCAAGAACACGTCCATAGACCTTTGCAAAATAAAATAACTTCATGTCAAAAGGGTCTGGGATTCTGGTACAAAATCAGAATCAAATGCATTTAACAGCACAATATACCAAAAGAACTATCAAAAATGTTACCGAATTCAGCGAAGCTAGGCAGCCATCCGCACAGCAACACTTCTACTATCCTTTTCGCTTAAAGATAATAACCTTTGTTTGAAGAGCGCCCGCCCAATTTTTCAATTGGTGATCTTTCGTACTTTTCTTGTGGTAATTGTCTATTAAACTATAAGGCCTACCTGTGAACGGTAATGCCAAAAAGTGGTGCATACTTCATAAAGCTTCGTGGGAATTTCGTCTTCATTATAATAGCCAAAATTATCCTACTTGCTCGGAACCACGGAACGGCTGATGGATTAGCGTTGGACGCGTACATGGCGCTATTTTCCTGCTATTCCAGATGAACGCCTGTTTCAAGTGGCCGTTGATGATTATCTTATTTTGTTTTGTAGGAATTGCCGTGTGTAAAGGTAAAATATGAATGAGAGAGGTGTAAATTCATTTGGTGTGTGTAATGTAAGCTTAATGTAGGGGTTAAGTAAAATTTTAGTTTCGTTGTGTGTAAAAATGTATTCACTGTGTAACCTGTAACAATGTAGTTATTTGTAAATTGATAACTTTTTTTTATTGTCCAATTTTTTGCCTATTTTGACATGTTATATAAGAATAATAATAAGAAATAATTATTATCGGGATCCGAGTAACACCCATGGTTTGCAAATGTGGGAGGGTTAGTCGGCTTTGCTATACGAGGACTTGCAATCAGAAAATCAATATTGTCCGCATCAGGGTACACATAAATAAAAGTGTAAACAAAACCAAAATGAAGTACGCTTTAGAATGGCACTTCTATCAAGGCAAAAAAAAAAACATCAACAACACAAGCGGCAGCATTGTGTGACTTCGTCGTCATTAAGCTAGTGCTGATATCCAGAATACTGTACCTAATTATAAGCTTCATCACTCTCACCTCGTCATAGAAACGGAGGTACAGCTATTCTCGTTAAGGACGGGCCTCCATGTAAGGCTAAACGAGACCTTGGAATATATGAATGTCACAATATCATCATCTTCTACTCTCCTTCCAACTTATTATTATCTACAAAGTACCTTCATCTACTTTCTACAGTGTCTGAAGAGGAGGTCCATAAAATTAGCATCGACTAAGTCCTGCTCTTTAGACCCTCTACCTGCCGGTCTCATAAAATTATGTCTAGATGATCTGTTACCGTCAGAAAACAAGGATTGGGCCAACTTTTCCTTATCTTCGGGTGTATTTTCTCCAGCTCTCAAGCATACAAGCTCATGCATTTGTCATCCCACTACTGAAGAAATCTGGCTTGGACACCAACGTCCTCTCAAATTATTGCCCTATATCCAATCTTCCATTTCTTGGAAAGATGATTGAAAGAGTAGCAGTGAATCAGTTGCAAACTTATCTCATCGATAATGATATCCCATGTTACGATGCCAGTCAGCTTACCGGCAATATCACAGTACGGGTGCAGAATGACATCTTGACTTCTCATGCTCTTGACAAACAGAGGCTGTGCTAGTGTTAAGTGGACTTCAGCGCCGCCTTCGACACCATAGACCACAAACAGCTCCTACACGTCTATATGGGATAACTGGAAATGCATTAAGTTGGTTCTCTTTATACCTAGATGGCCGAACTCAAGCTATATCAGAGGTGCTTCGTCAGATCCTGTGGCGGTAGATTGTGGAGTCTCACAGGGCTCAGTTACTGGACCTATCGACTAAATCTTGTTCAGTGCCCCACTACAGCTCTCTCTCTCTCTCTCTCTCTCTGACTTTCTACACCCTCGAGATCGTGAAGCAGCCGTAAAAAAGATTGAAACATGCATTTGCAGACATCAGATCCTGGTGTAAATGAACAAGGAACAGAGATGTTGTACTTTCGCTTCATTTTAACAGATCGACTAGCAACTCTCAGCCAACCATGAGTTATTGGCAATTCTGTTATCCATCCGTCAGCTGAAGCACGGAACCTTGGTGTCATCTTAGGCTCATCACTAAGAATGATCAATCATGTTAACACCTTATGCAAAGCTGCTAGGCTCTCAATAAGGAAAATTAGGCAGTTTCGAGAGTACCTTGATGAAAAATCTACCATCAGATTGGTCCACGCCTTTGTTACATATAGGCTGGATTTCTGCAATTCCTAGAAAGAGAATGGAACCAAGGTTCAGCCGAGTTTCAAAATGCACCTCCCGAATTGTCCCTTGCGACAAGAAACATATTCAACACACACCGCTCTCTATCTCTACCAACTGCATTGACTTCTAATTAAACAGAGGGCATCTTTTAAGATTCTGCTACTCACTCACCTATAAGGACAACCACGGCATGTCACCTGCCTATATCTCTGAGCTCCTCCAGTTGTATTCACCACCGAGAACCATGAGATCATCTTCTTGCTCCCATCTGAGTAAATCAGCCAACTCATCAACTAAGTTCTATGGGGATAAATCTTTCGCTTACGCATCAGCACATTTGTGGAATAAAGTCCCTAACGGTGTCCGCTTAGCTCAGTCAATAACTATTTTCAAGTCACGTCTGAAGACATTTCCTATTTACACAGCATTTTTACTCCTGATACGTATCCTGTTTCCTGATGCAGTTCAATCATTAATCATAATATTGTGATTTTTTCTTTCTTTCTCTCTCTCTCTTTCTCTACCTTCCTCCAATCCGGTTGCCTAGAATAGTTGTTTTCATCAGATTAGGTTGGGTAGAGGCATCTGAATCCAGAAAAGATCAAGACTGGGACTAATAATACAAATAGAGCAAGACTTTACCGATGTCGCTGTGGGGGACATACACATAGAACCTCACAGCTGATATGACACATAGAGAAGTTTGAGCTTTACCATTCACAGGTATAAGCTGGTATAGTTTACTAGCCAACTACCAACGCAACTGTACAAGAATCTCAATATTTTGAAAACTAGGGCGCTCTTTAAAAACAATGCGCTATTATTGTTAATGAAAGTAATGAGGGTGACATCGCCAGCATACAAGATGGAAGAGTTTGACAGACCCAAGGTGATGCCATCGATAAAAATGATGAATAGGATGGAGCCTTGTAGAACACCTGCATTGATAGGCTATACTGGACAGTTTGCCATTCAGGAAAACCTTCAAGGAGCGATCTTTTAAGTAGTTCGCGAACCAGTCTAGCAGCTTACCAGCAGACGGAGTTTAGCCAGAAGACCCACCCGGGTCAGCCATAAGCTGCGATACTCTATGAAATGTTTGCTGATATCCAAGAACACCACTTGGGCTTCTTTTCTGTCATTGATGGTATTGTCTAGACCAGAGGTCAGCCTAATAAGGCCGTTTCCATGTTTAGCTGCCAGTTATGTAAGCTTGAAGTTTGATGGTCATTCGCATGATTGGTTAATAATGTTTTATGCTTGAGTGTGATTGGTCAAATGTGCTTTGCGAGATGTTCATTGTTTAGCATCTCCATTACATTCGAGAATACAGACAGAAGGGAGACAGTTGCTTGGAGAATGTTTACCAACCTTCTTGAAGCCACTTTCCAGTGTTCGGGCTTACATCCTTTGTTGAAACACGCCTGGAAGAGCCGGGCAAGAGAGGAGGCAAGTTTGGCAGCGGCAGTTTTGAGTGTTAGAGCTGAAATCCCATCTAGATAGGCTTTGTTGACGTTAAGTTTCTGTAGCCCCTTCTTTACCTTTTTGACTAGAAGTCCACTATGGAGCACTTGGAGGCAAGGGGGGGGGGGGTTCTTACTGTTTTCAGCTTGAGGAATTGTTCACTAGCTTTGACCTGTCGCTGAAAATGGAAGCAAAGCAATCTCCTTTCTCCTATGTATTGATGAAAGTCTGGCCATCAGAATTTTAAGACTGGTACCTCAGAATTTCCGCCCTATTTAATCTTTTCCGAGTAGTCGACGCACGATTCTTTCCCAAAGAGGCCAGCGCACGGTTTTTGAAACATCTTTCTCCAAAGAAGCCGGTGCATTTTTTCAGATTACAGCCAAATTCTGATGTAGGACAGGATAAGGCACTATGGTTTACAGGGGTGTTCCCCTCGTTCTGGCACAGGGCTGGAAAATGATAGACGGTCAACATTACATGAAAGGTCAACATCTTGCCATATCTGTTTCCCTATTGGAGCTATCACAGCCAAACCTGGGTATATTTTAATAATAATAGCAGAGCTTTATAGCGCGCCTTATGCTATTTGGCATCTAAGCGCTTTCACAAATGGCCGCTGATCACTGTGGCCCACATACCATACACCATTTAGCCATACCATATGCCAGGGCTTAGATCACTCACGACGGAGGAACCCCTCCCTAAATGGTTCCACAAATCTCTATCTTTAGCCATTTCCCCCTTGTCCAAGTTGGACCAAGTTGTTTTGTTAATTCGTCTCTCCATCTGGTTTTTTGGACGGTCCTGGCTTTCTGACCATTCTCTGGGGGTCCCTCTTTACTCTGATGCCACCTGTTATCTTCATCGAGAACCGTGGACCTGCCCATCTATGTTTGGCACTCCTAATGCAGTCGAGAATATCAGGAACTCCTGCTTATCGATCCAGCATTTCTCTTTTTATCTTGAAGTCTGATGCCAAGCATGAATCGCTCATCTTCCTCTGGTGCAAGAATCTCCATCGTGGTGTTATTCCAAGCCCACGTTTCACTGCCTTATGTCATAACTGAAGAAGTATTCATTGAACACCTTTCTCTTTAACTCCATACTTGTCCTTCGTTATTTTTCATGATGTTTTCCCTTTGCAAAGGCTTGCCCAGCCTAGTCCAATTCTCCTTCTGATCTCAGGCAGTAAGTCACCATCATCACTGTCTTCCCAAGTTAGATGTAGCTGTTGACCTCTTCAATGGACTTTCCCGTCTACAGTTAGCTCGGACTTCCTTGTGTGGTCAGTAAACATCACTTTGGTTTCCCAACATGCCTGCTGATCCGACCGGGTTTGCTGGTGCTGTGAATATCATTTAGCATGCTTTCCAATTCCTCTGTGACTTGGCAATCAGGATAATATCGTCGGCAAAGATCACGTAAGAGAGATTTTCACCATCAATTTTGAATTTCGCTTCCTTCCCATTTAATCTCCTTATGATGGCTCTAAGTATAGTGAAGATTTGGGGTAAATGTTAGTCTCCCTGTCTTGTTCTCCCTCTCTAGCTTATCTGTCACTGTCTGTGGAGTTTTATGGGGGAAAGGCTCCACTGTCAGGTCACGTAAAGAGATTGATGTAGGCTGGGTCAGCTCCTTGGTTTTCAAGTGCTGTGAAATTGGTTTGGAATTCAACATGAGTCAAACGCCTTTCATAGTCACAAAGGCAAAGCTGAGTGGGATCTTATACTCATTGCTTTTTCTTGTAGCTGGCTACAACCTTTATTTGATCAGTGGTAGAAATCCTGGCTAAGACCAGCTTGGGCTCTTGGTTGGTGTTGGTTCAGAGTGTTTCTCATTCTTTTCACATGATATTTAGATACTTGTACAGTACGAGGTAGAAGGCTTATTGGCACCCCTGTAGATTTTTTGATGTCAGATGTATCTCCTTTCTTATGAGACTAACTACAGATTCATTCGTCCAGTTGCTGGGACTCTTCCCTCTGGTAAGCATCTGTTTAACAGCTTTGTAAGTACCGCAATAATGGGCTCACCTCCATCCTGAAGAACCCCTGCTGTAATACTGTCCTCTCCATGGCGTTTATCTCGCCTTTAGTTCTTTACGGCATCGCTTACGCCGACGGCATGATGGAAAGGGGGTGTTCCACTTTTTGTGTATATCACTCATCAAAAGTTTTTGGTTGCCTGGTGCTGTAGATGTTGGTGTAAACTCTTCACATCTTTTGACCCTCCTATCGAGATCTTTTTTCGTTAGAGGGCCATCTCCTCCTTCAAGGCTATGATGTTGTTCCTTCCTATACACTGTTTCCGTCTTGCTGATTTAAGTCCCTTGTTGTTTTCAAGAGCTTTCAGCTTTCTTTGCTCTTTAATGAGTGTCCCTCTTTCATACTCGCGGATGGTCTGCAAGTCTCCAGTGTATTGTACATGTTGGATTCCCATTCCACTCCTCTTCATCTGTCGTCTTTTCTCCCTCAGTTTTTTTGTTTCCATAGAAAGCTTTACAGGTCCTTTGATGGCTATCTCTGCCAGGCATGTTTTCTACTGCAATCTCCATAATTGCAGAAGTGATGGCATCGCACTGTGTGTCGAGATCTTTTGCATGAATCCACGGTGAGCCTCAAAGTTTGGACAACTTCAGTTGAAATTCCACATCTTGCTCGGATGCTTCGGCATTTGGTTTCTGTTTCTTCATACATCTTGCTCTCTCTAGTTTGGTGTTCATCGTAACGGAGGCTCGAAGCATGCGGTCCCTGCCTGTGTGGAACTTAGTACTGACTGATTACATGAGAAAGTGTGGGGCTTATCAGTGAGGATGTAATCGATTTCATTCTTCGTGACTCCATTGGGTGAGATCCATGTCCATCGCCTGTTTTGGCGATTTCTTGTAAAGTGTTCATGATTTTCATCGATGTCTTTCAGCAAAGTTGATGAGAGTATCTCCTTTGCTGTTCCGCACTCCTAGCCCAAAGTTACCTGTGCATGACTCTGCCGTTGATTAACCGCGCTCCACCTTTGCATTGAAATCCGCCCATTATGATATGTAGTGGTTCTTGGTACTGCTGACTAGCTTTTCTATTTCCTCATAAACATCATCTACTTCCTCTCAGCGCTGCTGTTGTTGGTAAGTAAGGCTTGGATATATTTAGATGGTACCTTGTTGTTGATCTTGAACAGTTAGCTTAGCCACTCTGTCTGAAATTCCTTTGAAACACTGACTTTTCCTGCTATACTCTTGTGTACTATGAAACCCACTCCTTTGACAGTTTTTGCCTCCCTTGAAGTAGAGATGGTGACCACTTCTGTAAGGTGTACTCCTTCTCCTTTTTGCCTTATTCACTAATTCCAACGATGTCAATTTGATCCTTTCCAGTTCTTCCTCCATAAACCTTTCGCATCATTTCTGGGGATCAACACTTTCTTATCACAAACATACATCGAGATTACCATCGCAGTCGGGACCAGCTTCCCAAATATCGCATAGGTAAGTCGGGACACAAGTCGGGACAACCAACGGTTAATTTCTGGTCCCAGGGAAAAATTTTAAAAACAAGATAGCGAATCTCACAAGATAGCCGAATCTCGCTTATACCCATGGATGAGCACAATACACTGGAGACGAGCGCCTTACTGATTGTGCTATCTTGTCCGCTATCTATTTTAGGAGATCACAAGCTGCGGCTAAACCCATGTCAATTCAGGCATGTGGTATAGTCCCATGGAGCTATTAAATATGGTGGGAAATGTAAAAAATAACATTGAACAAAAAGTCAACATTTTTTGGCATATTTTTCCAGAGGATTCAAACCTGGGTATTTACAGGAGATCATGAGCTGCTACTAAACTCATGACATTCGAGTGCGAACAATCCGTCCATCGTCCATAGTCCATATCGCCATATTGGCGATTTGCTTACGATTTTGTGAGAATGTGGTTGGTCCTTTGCACTTTCTTCTGATAATGGGTAAAAGCTCTGACGCTCCCGCCTGGGATTCCCCGATAAACATCAGAAAGAGACGACCTTGTCCTCGCTATAGTGCTAAACGGGATAGTTTTGCTCCTGCTTCAAGAGATAACATAGAACCTCAATCCTTAATTGTTTTTAGTAACAGGTAATTGTCGTTGCTTAACTTCCTACGCCCATAAGTTCACTCAATACCAGGATCCAATTGTCCGTAATTGCTCACGTCGCCTGCCATGACGGGGATTAGGTCTCGTTCATATACCTAGCTTTGCTTGGACATCATTAATGCCCCGCCTTGGTGAACATGCATGAGTCTGATGCTCACCTCGAAAAGCCCTCCTTGATATCTTCAATAAAAGGCAGATAGCCCGATTTATTTAATTAAGTTTCATTCTTGATTTATTAAATAACTTTAACCCGAAAACTCTACCTGTAAATTCTTACGCCGGTATTTCATTCCGTTTTGAGACCGTTTTCTTGTATGTCCCATACAGTATTGGTCGAACAAAATGAAGTTGCCACCTTTCGTTTACAACATCGACCCCAACCATCCTTTACAAGCTTTTCTTCAAGCACCAATATTTTGACCACTTCGTTAAAATTCCCGTAAAATCCTGGGGTTACCCCCCCCCCCCCCCCCTTGGTGTGGACGAGGCCTTTTATTGAGGCCTGACAGATATGGTCAAGTATCAGTGAGGTTTGATGGTTTGGAGTGGGTAGGGCCTATTACATGCATGGGAATTAGGACGCAACAAAGCTAATCATAATAACTGGTACATAAATACAACGCTACATGTGATAATATTTAAACACCGTTAGTTCTTTCCCAAAAAGGACACGAGACCTTGTCTTCCGCAATACATTCCATACCACACAGACACATATTTTATATCCTCCCAGGCCAGACATTTAACATATATCTTTCATTCATGAACATCTTTGCGACTCTTCCCATAATTATATAGCAAACATTAAGCCATTTCCACCAGCATTGTTTCCAGGTGGGTGTGGGTTTATGTGGGGGGGTGGGGAGATAGATGATATCAACAAATGAACACCAGAACTACCTTCTACTTTACTTCATGAAAAACGAATTGAAGCCTAATCATGGGCACATCTCAGGAATAGTCAGGCACCGCATCACTAAATTACTGATAACTGTACAAAAATTACTCCGTCGAATAGGATTAATGAAATTCTAAAGCTGGTAGTGTTCTCTTATGGTTCAAAGGGAGAAAGATGCTTGCCATAAAGACTTTGGTTACGCATATCGGCGAAGTAACATGATTTCTCTGTGCAATTAATATTGTCTAATTATAACCTTTCATACTCTGGGGTTTGTCACGTGCAAAAGTTGCACATTTGATGGAAAAATGACATAAATGTCATCCCAATTTTCTTTTCCTAAATATCAGTGACCAGTAGATTACATCATGCGCACTGACTTCAGCAAATAATAGCACTGTTGATAGCCCCGTAAATTCCGCTCGGTATGCAGATGATAAAGCACTACAAATTACTTTTCAACTTATTGTAATACAATGCTCTATACTTCCAGATCAAATAGGATTTCAGGTGCTCATCACCGGATTAAGATCGAGCTATTTTTTTCATGACGTAAAGCACAAGATATTCGTCCTTTTTCACAATAAATAAATGTTAGACTTTCTACTGTGTCGTCAATTAACCCTCGTCTACCTGGGCATTTTTTAAACAAACTCCCGAAGGGGGTGTTTACCACCCCCCCCTGTGATTTTCGTTACTGAACACCAGATTCCTGTAAATTTGGTACCAAAGGATAGCTTAGAGTTCTCTTCTTTCCATTGGTAACCAAAATAAAGTCTCTAACATCCCCATTATGACGTCACCATGACGTCCTAAAATGTTTGAGAAAGTAACGAAAATACCTGAATATAGGGTGGAAATTGATATTCCACAATTTAACGACTCAAACACACTCATTATATCTTCTAAAATTCTGTCATTAATATAAAACTAGTCCTTTCCATCAAGTGGAGTCAAAAACCGCATGAAATTGATTTTCCTAACGCTTTTTGGCAAACAATTGATTTTCACTGTTGTGTCTATGGAATGGCAGTTTGCTGACAGCGAACTTTATGACGTCATTGTGACGTACGTAATGCTAGGCATGTTGTACTCATTTTGGTATCAATGGAAAAGGCAGGACCTAGCTATCTATTGGTACCAAACATCAATGTTGGAAATGTTCCTGTGTTGTTTTGGGCATGTTGGTACTATCTCTTCCGATGGGGGGGGGGTGTGGTTACCACCCCCCTAGCCATCACTTTGGGATCACCCTGTATCTTACCTAACCAGGTGTATGTGTGTTTGGATTAAAGGAGCGGGAAACAGTCAATTGACAATTACAAAAATATTTGGCACCAAAAAAATCGGGGGTTTTAGCAAGCAGGGGAAAAAAACCTGAGGGGGGAACCCCCCCCCCCATCAAAGGAAAACAAAGATTAACAACAATCATGAAAGAAGAGTTGTTCGGCACACTTTGACCTAACATTCTTTGTGCAGAAACCAAAACCTAACTTACAGTGACTTGCCGCGTAACCCCATTTTTTTCAATTTAAAAGTTTTTTGAAATATTCTACTGTATTGTTGTTTTGTATTTTTTAAATACCTGGTGGTATACCGGGTGGTTATATTGATAGAAAACTAGTCCGACAATAAGGATGGATCTTGGTTCTGAAAAAATGTTAGGTCACAACTTACCAAACAAAATTTCCCACCGTGAGGTTTGGTTCACCATTAGTGTCTTTTTTCAATAAATGATGAAATATTACCAGTCAAAATTATTGACTCACAGTAGAACCGCAAAGTCTTTATCGCCGACCGAGGTCGCTCATCTAAACTGGGTAGACGTTTCATATAGAGGTCCAAGTTTACAAAAGAGTTGCCATTGATCCGTCCTGCGCTACTGCCCAACATCATACGACGGATCAAAGGCCAATAACTCTGTTGAATTAAGTGAGGACCTTTATGTGAAAAAGTCTAACCCCACTGGGGCGGGGATAACCTGTCTATAACGCCTGACCATCTATTCAACTGCCAAGGAGTAACGTAACAAGGCTCTGCAGTTCCAACTAAACAAAGGGGAATCTGAAGTACTTATATAATGCTTTGAGTCAATGCAGCATGTGTATGTCCCTTGATCACTAATACTCAGAAAAAATGAGATGGAATTTTATTTCATTGTCATGAAAATGTGCAACCTTTACAATTGCAATAACCAATAAATGGAATTATAAAATGTATTATTATTAAGTGGAAAAAGGTTACTTCTGCGAAGGAGTAATCAAAATGAAAATTTGTTCCTTTGATCCATGGCCAAATCGCAAGCTTATGCAGATTAGAGCACAGAAGGAATGTCGCCACGGCATTTCTTTTTCTGCAGCTATCTGTTGAGATATGCACATCATCTCAAATGAAGGTCAATCACAAACGTCCCTGATGGGGGATTATATAGGAAGAACGACTTTGAACTGACTTCCAGCATCGGTCTTTCCAAGCACACCTGACACTGATGTCTTCAAGACAGCAGTAGTCATCGTTGTCAATCACTATAAACTCAACTTTGGTGTCAAAACACACTTCTTGTGTGCCCATTTGTAATATATGTCTTTGGCTTTGCTTGAGTGACTTTCTAAAACCGCTAAAAGCCATACCAATCTACCCCGTCCCATGAAAGGTCCTTGCTTTTATGCCTAGACAGAAAAGAAAAGCAAGAGATGTTTCTGTATCTGTCTCAGCATTTCACCAATTCACGCGCAAGTTTATTATGTAGAACAATAGAACTGCAGACGCTGCTTGCAATTTACTGTGCGTACATGTGAGCCTATATGGGGCAATCACTAGGATTTACAATATGCTTCAATCAAGGGTTCGTGGGATTGTTAACACTGTAATGCAGTTGACATGAACTGATCTTGTGTTATTCTAGGTATCATATATGTGATATAGCCTCCATTTTGTTGATTAAACTTTTAAAATATTATTTTCG
>JAMKCH010040961.1:0-13480 GCA_023653785.1 Ophioderma brevispina | reverse complement strand
ATGACCAAGTCTACTGCTGAAGCTATGACTACATGTGCCATTGGGATTAACCATGTAGAAGTACTGACTTGTGATAGTACAGTGCAGTAGGATACACACAAACAAAGCCAGCTTGGTGTAGGCCCATTGTGTCATCCACTTGAAAAAGTCAATAGATTGATCATTCCTGGAAAGAAGCATTCACTGATAATGCATGGTGAGCATTGTCCATATATCACAGTAGTATAAAAGAGAGTATATTAGAAAGATATGAAGGTTCATAACATATGCCAAAGATGAGTTTCCAAATGTCACCAAAGTGTCCGTAGTTGGAGGAGTCATTCTCGAACTCTATGTGTATTCACATATAACTCTCAGCAACAGACATCACAAAGTCATGCTAAGAAGAGAGATGATGTGGAGGCGACCCTCACAGGGTGCACACCCTATTCATTGATCGATTACTGCAGGGCCATAGACGTTGTTTAGGACCGGCTCTCAAACCAATCCAAATCTCCTCATGACTTATTGTGAATGGGTATTATTACCTGTTGGGTCATAGCACCTTTGTCCTGAAGGCTGGGGGTTGCACAAGATGCATGTACACCCACCTACCACATATTACCAAGTTCCATATGTGAGCATATACCAGAAAATGAATGCCATTGGTCTCGTGCTCGGCAAAGTTTTGAATATTTGTCAAGGTTATAGTAATTGGTCAAAACCCAAATATTTTGAGGATATTGGTAGTTTTATTTGATAGAAAATTATCTCACAAGTTGGGATTTGCTGAGAGAGAATTGGAGCCTGCTGAAGCAGGGAAGCAGCCTGCTAATCAGCAGCCTAACAAGTCTTGGCCATCGCCTGAACAAACTGCAGCACGAGAGAGAAAGCTTTGAGAAATTGGTAAGGGACAGTTGCTCTTAAACATTGTTTGATAGGTAGGTGAAGGTCATGATGGTGTTATGAGCTTACAGCTTGGCTTGCCCATGTCGCTTTATATTGTGCAATCAACGTTAAAGCGGCCCACTGGCACATTTTCCACAAAAATATGACATTTCTTCATTTGCTCTCAACTGATAGTCCAGGGCATTGGAAGAACAGAGATATAATTTACACAAAATAACCTACCAAAACAGATAGGGGCAATTGATTATGAGGGATAAAGAATTCCAGGTAATTTGTAGGACAACTTTTAAGTTTTCCAAACTTTAATCAACAAATTTGTATAATTACATGAATATTTTGACTCGTACTTCACTCGATATTAAAACCACAAAGGTTATAGGACCGATCAAACAGTGTGCATAGCGTGGGAAAAAACATGCATTTACGGAGTGCATGTTCTTGTGTTTAAAGGCAATTTATATCGTCTGCTGATTAACGTCGCCGGCGACGTTTTTTAATTACAAAATCGTTCTGTTTACCCTAAGAAGCTGAGGGCTTTTGTATATAAAAGCTTTACAACCATGCAAAAAATACCGATTTTGAAAATCTTGAGGGCGCACTATTTTTAAATGTCCCAGTGTCTCTTTATGACAAATCAAAGGCACCACCATTTCTGCTTACGCTAATAGCAAAGTTGTATAGTCTTGTTTTGATGGATTGTAAAAGTGAACATAAAGCATCGTAGCATCTATAGATTCTTAAACACTCTATAAAAGTGGACCATGGACAAGAGTACAAGACCAAAGGCATGTGTACCAAAAGTGGGGACGAGTACAAGCCATGAGAACAGGTAGGATGGGTATGGGTTGGAGGACATGAGTACAAGTATGGGTAGGAGAACATGAGTAACATTACATGTAGGAGAACATTGAGTATGCGTATGGGTAGGAGAACAATGAGTATGAGTAATTGGGTAGTGAACATGAGTATGAGTATGGGTATGAACAGAGTATATGAGTCTGGGAGGCGACCATGAGTAGAGTATGGGTATGAGAACCATGAGTATGGGGTATGGGTAGGAGAACATGAGTATATGAGTAGGGGTCGAAGAACATGAGTAGGTAGGATAACATGAGTAGGGTTAGAAGAACATGAGTATAGTATGAGAACATGTAATGAGTACCAAAGCATGAGTATGATAGTGCGAACCATGGGTATGGATCAAGAACATGGGTATGAATAACAAAGCATGAGTACAGCTACATGTGCCATGATCCTAGAAATTCTGTGGCAAGAGTATAGGTATGGTTACATAACGTTGAGTACTAAGGCATGATTAAGGCTCGGTTACATAGCCCTGACTGCAGTATGGGACGATTCTTCAATTGGAGGTTAGAGATGTCATATGCGAAGCTTACTTTGAACATGAAAACATGGAAATCTTTTGTTTGATGAATTCGATCACAAAAGAAATCCCCCCCATTCCAGTACATGGCACACACCCCACTCCTGGCACAGGAACCACATTCCAATACAATGCACACACCACCCTGGCACGGAATCCCATCCCACATTCCAAGTACAAGCACACACCTGCACGTGACATTAAGCCTTCCTCTTTTTTGTGAGGTTTAAGGTGCCATATGCGAGGTGTGTAATTTGTTGCATTAAACATGGAATTCTTTTTTTTATTGGATTCCATGACAATGAATTCCACATTCCAAGTACAAGCAACACACCTGGCACCTGGCATCTTTACCCTGCCTAGTGTGTAGGTTTTGATACAGGACCATTGCAATGTGTGACTTGAGCATGAAACATTACATTAATTTTTGTTTGATTGATCTATAACAATAGAAATCACCACATTCCAAGTTACAAGTACATACCTCCGCACATTCCACCCAAACCTTAATTTTGAACAGGATTATGTTGTATGGATAAAACGAGCACATAAATTGCTATAGGGCAGGGTACCACCAAGTTGATTTGTATGGTTTAAAGAGTCATTTTAGTGAAAAAAAACTGACTTTCATTTTAGATTTACATCATCTTTGACCTTTTATGCCATATAGGCTAAGGCCCAAGCCCAGAAGCGAAAGAAAGCGATGATAATATGGATGACATAATATTCCTATAGGAAAAGGATGGAAGAGAAACTGAGGTCAGTGATATTGCTTCTAATTCTCATTATTCGTATAACTCACAAATCCACTTAAGTGCTCAGGGCCTCCGCTGTTGAGCGCCTTGGCCTGCTTCAACAAAACGCTTAAAAATCCAACAACAAGGAAGCTTATGGAAGAGTCCTTTTATATGCAGAGGCAACAGGTTCCAAGAAAACTTTGCGAGGACGGGTATGAATCAAAAAAGGGCAAACACCTACAACACTTGCTCCGCCGGGAATTGCCCCGTGCCGCATTGTGAAAGGCGCAGTGGATGATCCACTACACCACACGCCCGCCCTCCCACCGTAAATATCATTCGTAGTTTGGAAACTTTGACTTAAACATAAAAACCTTATACAGATATATTCAACATTTGGAAATCAATGGATATAAAAGATGCACGCTGAAATGTAGTTTGATGAAAGCAATTAGTGACGTTTTCAGTCTGGAAGATTTGTGTGCAAGCATGTATGCATTCCAAGTAGGTAACTCACATAACTATAGGTTTCATCAACTGTCATATACATTTATTTGAATTTTTTTTTATATTATTTATCATTTTTATCCTTTCATTTTAGTTTATCATTCCATATTCATTTATTTTATTCAGTTCCGTGCTGTCTTCTGGATTTGTTCCTACTCTTTACGAGTATTGAAATTTTCATTCTACTGAGAATAACTTTGTCAATGAAAAATTGCAAGTTTCAACAATTTACAAAATTCTGTCTGTAACTTTCCTAACACACAACAAATGTATAGTTACCGAGCCGATGAAAGCTAGTTTTTTTCAATGTCATGCAAATGGAGAACCAAGAAGGCAGTCAACAAGTAGGCTAAGACAATATGTAGAGAAGTGAAACATCTACAAACAACAATTACTACAAAAAGGATAACAGATGCATAGCTTCACTCAACGTAGATAAAAAGTAAGTCATGGGTATATATGTCACCTGTCCTCAAGTAAGACAAAAGTTGACATGTTCTTTGGGAGAAACAAGAAAGGCTGTGTGAAACCATAATAAAACGAAGCAATTAAAATGTTTTATACATGTTTCTAGAGAAAGAGAGAGGTCAATTTTAAAGGAATGACCTGATTAATTTCTACTAAAGTTGTGATCTGATTGCATGACCGTTAACCCCAACCTCCATTCTCCTGTTTTGATTTGAGATCTACAAATGGAATTTGGTAAGCCCCATAAAGTACTCTGTAAAATGAATATTTGTCAACCAAAATGGGGCTCATTTTGTGCTCATACGCATAGAAACCAAATATCATGTAGGCCCAGATTTCCACAGAATAAATGAGAACAAATCAGCAGGTCGTGGCGCATAGAAATCCCACATTCACATTGGTTTAAACATGTAAACTTGAAATTTACAAAAAATCCGGCATGTTTTATGCATTATCAAGTAAAATTCCTTATTAAAATGTTTGGAACTGAGATTCAACTCTAGTCTTTGGGTTATTTTTAAATATTTAAATACTTATATATGAATTCATTGGATACTAGTAATAAACCAAAAATCAAAAAACAACAAAATAATATATTTAATATATCTAACTATTACAATTCTTCAGTTTCAAACTCAAAATCTAAGACAGGGTTCCACCCTTTTGACACAACGGGGCTGCATTGGTAGAAATCAAAACTATGTGGGCCAAGCAAATATCCGGTAGGGGGCCCGGGGTCTTAAGTTTGGTTTGATAGGGACGTGGCTCCAAGTAGGACCCATATCTCTAACCATTTTTTGCTGAAAAGGGACATCAGATATCAGATTTTTGGGCCCATTTAACACAAATTTGTCATTTTCCTATAAATGTCGACCTTTTTAGCAAATTTGGAAAAATTGGCTTCAGCTTGAGGAATTGGACAAAATTTTTCACAATTAAAATTTTGGTTTCAGAATAAGGAAATGGACAAATTATTCAACAAAATGTTTACAATTTTAAAAAGACCCTTTCGACACATACCTTGGCATAAAAAGGATAATTTATCCAGAAACGATGAAATAATGAAGTTATAATTATATTCCAGCAAGTACTCTTGGATTCATGGTACCCCCATGCCATAATTATTGCGGCTTTGAGCGTGGTGTGTATTGGAGACCTTTTTGGGCGTGTGCGCGCGCATGTGTGTGTGGTGGGGGGGGAGGTGGGTGGTGTGTGTGTTATTTGGGTAGGGTTCTTGTGTAGAATTTAATGACATCTTTTCTTTTTTGAATCTATGATGTAAAATATTTGTCATTTTGAAAGTACCTTGCAGGCCTCATGCGACTCTTCGCAGGCCGCAAGGGGCCCAGGTTGGACACCACCCTGATCTAAGTTGGATTGGTGGATGGTTATTTGATGGACACTGAACTTCCATAAAAAAATTTAACAGTATGTCACCTTGTTCGTCAAACCATTGCTATTCCAATTTATGTGGAAAACAATTCATTTATCCTATTCTAATTCTAATTGGTGTGGGGTTTTTTTACATTTGATGACATACAAATTTTGAATTTTTTATTCTCTCTCTTCCCTCAGGGAAAGTTGAAGACAATTAGAAACTGTATGGCAAACAGCAACAGCAGACAACAAACGAATGAAGGCCAGACTAGCACACAGTATGAAGGGAGGGTCTGATGGACGTCCCCTTTGAGTCATATCTTCAGGGTAATATAGGTCTGCTATCTTTCAAAAAAGTGGTTGATTCGACAGAGGTCGTTGAACCAAGGTTTTATACCTGGCAGTGACATTTTTGTTTTCGTAGCTGAAGAGTCGGGTGCCATTCAATGCCCCTCATTCAATTCATTTTCTGAAACCTGTCTTAAATGTGCCACTTGTCAAAATATAACCTCCACCAATTAAAATCATTTCATTTGGATGTCGGCAGTGGGGCCACCATGAGCTTAAGTTTTGTACACAAAGTCAATAGGATATTTTGTTGTTTTTTGACAAAAAACCAAAGAATGTGATCGTCATGTGGTGATTTGGTCAAAATTCTCCAAGATGTACTTTATAAGGAGGCAAACAATTTTCCAAGAATACCAAAAACGCCTCCCATCATTGGCAGAAATATATTTTTATAAATTTATTTCAGTGGAGTCAAGGCAATACACTGAATAGCCAAACTTGACGCCCTATACAGAGCTTTGTAGTTAGTTATGCAGGCAGGTAATGTTGTAAGTTCAAGCCTCTATAACCATTAACCGTTACATAATATATCAAATATTTTTAAAATGGTACTAGGGCAATAATAGCAGGCAACTCTATTGTCCTCTCAATTTTTCAACATGGAAAGCCAGGTGTCATTTCTTTTCATAGTAGTTCTCTTGTAAGTAGAGTATTGACTTATGTAACTGTTTATAAAGGCTTGAACTTACCACAATACACTGTCCTTAAGACCTCAGTCTACAAGCTACAAGCTTTCTGGGTCATGTTTTTGTGGTTTTCTGTGTATTGCCTGCCTCCACTGAAATTAATTTAATAAATGTCTTTTTCTCTGGCCATATGAGGATGAACCCTTTGTTTTTTTGTATTTGTTGGAAAATTGTTTATCTAGCCGCATACATAAACTTCTTGGAGGATTTCTAGGCCAAATCACCGCTTCGGTCATTCATGTTTTGTGTTTTTACCAAAAAACATCAAAATCACATCTTATTGACTTTGTGTACAAAACTTTAAGCTCATGGTGGCCCCACTTGCCCGACTCCGAATGACTTTTATTTGGTGGAGGTTATTATGTTGACAAGTGGCACATTTAAGACTAGGTTCAGGAATTGATTGACATAGGGCATCCGATGCCCTACTGAAGATGATGTTCACGCCTAGGCTGTCTGAGGTATTTGGGTGAACCAAGATGCCAACATGCTGCAAGTGGTTTTGTTGGCAGAGCGTTCCACATTGCAGATGAGGTTGCCTTACTACACTCACCTGCCTCACAAATGACATAGAGCATCTTTAGAGACAGGCAGGATATGAAGCCACAGGGGGCAACAATCTTAGGCCAAGGCAATGTGAATGACATTTAAGAACATGGCAAACTGTTTTGAATCTTATCTAACCTCTTAAGTTGCATAAGATGTCCGATCCCTATGTTTGTTGGGTTTTTTTTTTTTGCCTCCTATAAAAAATGAAATCATCAAGTAGGTGGGAGAAACAATACCAGTAATCAGCGTGTTACTCTAAATAAATGAAATCTCATGTCGGGGGGGAACAATTTTTCATTATCAAGCATGTGCTCCTAAATAAATGAAATCATCCATGTAGGTGGGGGAACAATTTTCCTAATCAAGCATGTGCGCCTAAATAATGTAATCATCCAGTAGGTTGGGAAAACAATTTTCAGTTTCAGCAATGCGCTCCTAAATAATGAATCATCCAAGTAGGTGATGGAACAATTTTCAGTAATCAGCATGTGCTCCTAAATAAATGAAATCATCAATTAATGGGGAAAACTTTTCAGTTATCAGCATGCGCTCCTAAATAAATGCAATCATCCAAGTAGGTGGGGAACAATTTTCAGTAATCAGCATGTGCTCCTAATAAATGGAAAATCATCCAAGTAGGTGGGGAAAACAATTTTCCGTTATCAGCATGTGCTCTTTAAATAAATGAAATCATTCATGTAGGTGGGGAAGACAATTTTAAGTAATCTGCATGCACTGTTTAAATAAATGAAATTCATCCAAGTAGGTGGGGGAAACAATTTTCATTATCAGCATGTTACTCCTACCCCTAACTGAATCATCCAAGGTAGGTGGGGAAACAATTTTAAGTAAATCAGCAGTACTCCTAAAGAAATGAAATCCATCCAAGTAGGTGGGGAAACAATTTTCAGTTATCAGCATGTACTCCCAATAATGAATCATCCAAGTAGGTGGGGAAAACAATTTTCAGTAACAGCATGACTCTAAATAAAATGAAAGCATCCCAAGTAGGTGGGGGAAACATTTTCAGTTATCAGCATGTGCTCTTTAAATAATGAAATCATCCATGTAGGTGGGGGAAAAAATTTTCAGTTATCAGCATGTGCTCCTAAATAAAGGAAATCATCCAAGTAGGTGGGGAAAACAATTTTCAGTTATCAGCATGCGCTCCGAAATAAATGAAATCATCCAAGGAGGTGGGAAACATTTTCAGTAATCAGCATGTGCTCCTAAATAATGAAATTCATAAGTAGGTGGGAAACACTTTTCAGTATCAGCATGTGCTCGTTAAATAAGGAAATCACCATGTAGGTAGGGAGACAATTTTCAGTAATCTTGCATGCACTGTTAAGTAAATGAAAATACATCCACGTAGGTGGGGGAAACAATTTTCAGTTATCAGCATGTACTCCTAAAAAATGAAATCATCCAAGGAGGTGGGGAAACAATTTTCAGTAATCAGCATGTACTCCTAAAGTAAATGAAAATCATCCAAGTAGGTGGGGAACAATTTTTCAGTTATCAGCATGTACTCCTAAATAATGAAATCATCCAAGTAGGGGGGGGAAACAATTTCAAATCAGCATGTACTCCTAAATAAATGAAATCATCCAAGTAGGTGGGGGAAACAATTTTCAGTTATCAGCATGTGCTCTTTAAATTAACTGAAATTCATTTGTTTTAAAAAATTGGGGGAAAAAAATTTTCAGTTTCAGCATGTGCTCCTAAATAAATGCAATCATCCAAGTAGGTGGGGAAAACAATTTCAGTGATCAGCAGCGCTCCTAAATAAAATGATTATGGCACCAAGTGAGGTGGTGGAAAAACAATTTTCAGTAATCAGCATGTGCTCCTAAATAAATGCAATCATCCAAGTAGGTGGGGAAAACAATTTTCCAGTTATCAGCATGCGTCCAAAGTAAATGAATCATCCAAGGTAGGTGGGGAAACCATTTCAGTATCAGATGTGCTCCTAAAAAATGAAATCATCCAAGTAGGTGGGGAAACAATTTTCAGTTATCAGCATGTGCTCTTTAAATAAATGAAACATCCATGTATGTGGGGCAAGACAATTTTCCAGTAATCTGCATGCACTGTTTTTAAATAAATGAAATCATCCCAAGTCGGTGGGGGCAAACAAATTTTCAGTTATAGCATGTTACTCCTAAATAAGTGAAATAATCAAAAGTAGGTGGGGGAAACAATTTCAGTACTCAGGCATGTACTCCTAAATAATGAAATCATCCAAAAAAATGTAGTGGGGGGAAAATTTTCAGTTATCAGCATGTAATCCTAAATAAATGAAACATCCAAGAGATAATGGGGGAAACAATTTCAGTAATAAGCATGTACGTCCTAAATAAATGAAATCATCCAAGTAGGTGGGGAAAACAATTTCAGGTATCAGCATGTGCTCTTGAAATAAATGAATCATCCATGTAGGTGGGGAAACAATTTGTCAGTATAAGCATGTGCTCCTAAATAAATGGGAAATTCATCCAAGTAGGGGGAAAACAATTTCATTATCAGGCAGGCGCTCCTAAATAAATGAAAAAATCCAAGTAGGTGTGGGAAACAATTTTCAGTCCCAATCAGACATGTGCCCTAAAGAAATGAAAATCATCCAAGTAGGTCGGGGAAACAATTTTCAGTTATTCAGCATAGTAGCTCTCTTAAAAAATGAAATTCATCCATGTAGGTGGGAAGACAATTTTCAGTAATACTGCATGCACTGTTTAAATAAATGAAATCATCCAAGAGTGGGGGAACAATTTTTCAGTTATAAGCATGTACTCCTAAATAACTGAAATCATCCAAGTAGGTGGGGAAAAAATTTCAGTAATCAAGCATGTACTCCTAAATAAATGAAATCTCAAGTAGGTGGGGGAACAATTTTTCAGTTATCAGCATGTACTCCTAACTAAATGAAATCATCCAAGTAGTGGGGGAAACAATTTCAGTAATCAGCATGTATTCCTAAATAAATGAAATTATCAAGTAGGTGGGGGAAACAATTTTCAGTTATCAGCCATGTGCGCTTTTAAATAAATGAAAATCAAATCCATGTAGGTGGGGAAACCAATTTTGTATCGCCATGTGCTCCTAAATAAATGAAATCATCCAAGTAGGTGGGGGAAACAATTCAGTTATCACCTTCGCATGCCCGATCCAAAATAAATAAATTATCCCAAGTAGGTGGAGAAACCAATTTTCAGTAATACATGACTTTTAAAATGAAATAATCCAAGTAGGTGGGGGGAAACACAATTTTCAGTAATAAGCATGACACTCTTAAAATAAATCACAAAGTAGGTGGAGAAACAAATTTTCAGTTATCAGCATGCACTCTTAATAAATGAAATCATCCATGTAGGTGGGAGACAATTTTCAGTAATCAGCATGTGCTCTTTAAATAAATGAAGATCAAGTAGGTGGGGGAACACTTTTCAGTTATCAGATGCGCTCCTAAATAAATGAATCATCCAAGTAGGTGGGAGACAATTTAGTAATCAGCATGTGCTCTTTAAATAAATGAAATCATCCAAGTAGGTGGGGAAAACAATTCAGATCAGCATGTGCGTAAATAAAATGAAATCATCCAAGTAGGTGGGGGAAACAATTTTCAGTTATCAGCATGTGCTCTTTAAATAAATGAAATCATCCAAGTAGGTGGGGGAAACAAAGTTCAGTAATCAGCATGTACTCCAAAATAATGAATTCATCCAGTAGGTGGGGAAACAATTCAGTAAATCAATGTGACTCCTAAATACATGAAATCATCCGTAGGTGGGGGAAACAATTTTCAGTAATCAGCCATGTGCTCTTTGAAATAATGAAATCATCCAGTAGGGGGGGGAAACAATTTTTCAGTTATCAGCATGTGCTCCTAAATAAATGAAATCATCCAAGTAGGTGGGGAGACAATTTTCAGGTAATCAGATGGCTCTTAAATAATGAAATCCATCCATGTAGGTGGGGGAACAATTTTTCAGTTATCAGCATGCGCTCTTTAAATAAATGAAATATCCAAGTAGTGGGGGAAACATTTTCAGTAATAGCATGGCTCCTAAATAAATGAAAATCCATATCCATCATGGTTCAGAGAGTCATGTAACGCTTTTGGTCTCGTGTATCAGTGGAATCAATTCCTGAGCTCGTACAAAAAAGTGGCGACCTCTCAAAAAAGATGTAGGGGATCATCCAGGGTCGGTACCTGCACTCATCACTCTAGGTACCATAGTCCTTTATATAACTCTAGGCGCGATTTAGCCAGGATAGTTTTAACCATTGCACTGTACTATTGCAATGTGGTAAGAATCTGATTGAAATCGTATAAAACAAAAAATATGACTGCGTATATTCGTGCAATAGTAAAAATATATCACTGGACAAATTTTGGATGTTCCATTCTTCGCCTTCGGCTGTGAAATAGAAAACCCTAAATTGTCCTCGTGATATATTTTTTATCTATTGCAATCAGAGGCAGTCAATAATTTGTATTACTAGGCCTGAGGCAGGAACCCACTGTCATGGAGGTAATTGATCCAGAGCCCGAAACATTGAACTTTGCAAGTTTTAGTTGTATTCTATTTACCTCAAAAAAGGAAAGTGTGTACTGAAAACCATTCATTTAATATCCAAACATAATAGTTGTAATATCTTTACCTCACAGGTCTTGTATTGGCCCATGATAATGGTTAGCTGCGGGTATGAATATATATAGATGGCATACGCTAAAGGGTATCACAGTCCAGTATTGGGAAAGAGTTTGTATTGTGCCAATACCCTATGAATTCATCAGTTTCAACAGATAAACTGCTGTTGAAGGATGTGGTGGCAGAATACGAAATTCATCCCCATTTTTACAGTATAGTGGGTGGGAAAACTTCCAAAAGTATATGCTTTTGATTAATATGCAAGAAAATGTAATGAAATGTAGGATATGATTCATATAAGTCTTCAAGAAAAATAACAGTTTTGGGTTAATTGCAGGAAGGATTAGTATTTGGTGCAAATTTAAACAACCCAAATGCTTTAAGAGGCTGACTCAGAGATTTTGAAAATATAATTTGTTTGGTGTAAATTAAAAATAGTCATCTAGAACTAAAGATAGTAACCAAAATGCTTAATTCAAAGTGAGGAGATGAACAGGATTTTTCGTTTTCATGCAGTACATTTATGCACTGCATAAACAGTGTAATAGGATAACGTGTATAACGAAAATTCCGGCTCCGGAATTTTATAACAGGAGTTGTGATTTTCTTTATGAAGGACTTCAATTTGAGCTTAAATATTTCACACAGTGATTAGTTATATGGACAAGCATTTTGTATATGCAAAAAACATTGATTTGTTTAAAAATTGAGTGTGCCCTCATCGGGAAATCTCTGAGTCAGGCCTTTAATAAAAATGGGAAAAATGGTCATAGAAAAAAAAATGTTAAGACATAAGGAAATGAACCCTTACTAAAATCACTTCAACCAAATTTTAAAACCATTTGGGTGTTTACATTTTGTAAAAAAAACCAGGAGTAACTAATACTATTTTCCTTGTAAACTTCACTCTATGAGCCAGACAGCCAAGAATCTGAAACTTACTGCCAGAGTTTAACAAACTTGAAAAACATAGTAATAAGCTGCAGAACAGGCATTGTATATGTGCTAATCGGCTAATCCAACATTTATTGTCAAATCAATATCTTGCTACAAGCTGACGTATAAATTTTGAAGCTTTTAAATTCTGGCAAGAATGTCAACCCCTTATTTCCATGTAGAATGGCCGTAACTCTGCTGTTGTTTAAAAGATTACAAAAATCCAAATTGTTTTCAAATTTGTGGAAGTGATTTCAGTAAGGGTCCATGTCATTATATCTGAATTTTTCATGCCATGTTTGTGCAGTTATAACTTCTTAATCCTGAGACATAATTATTAAACAATGTTCTTATGTACATCCATGGGACTCCGTCCATGATCCATGTAGTTTGCCAGTGTTAACCAAAGATTTGGAGTAGAACCCAAGCAAAATGCTGAATGTGCATGTACTGTATTCAACCTGTTCAGGGTCCAAATTGAAATGGGCAAGTGAAGCTATAACCACCAGCTTGGCTAGGGATTCCCCATTTCCATGGAAATGAAGGATCTAGGTATGGCATAGTATTCTTTCTTGTTACCTCCATTAAGGTGCAACAAGAGATTTGAGGCACCCAATATTGGTTTAATTGTAATTTCCTATAGAGTAGACACTCAATAGAGTTTGAGTGCTTACCTTGTATTTTGCTACAGAAAAGTGCCCTAAAAGAGAGAAAATAAAGGTGATTTTGATAAAATAGGCTGAATTTCATATTTGTCTATACAAAAATTAGAAATTCAAAATTTTGTACCAAAGAACTATTTTCAGCTAACCTTCCAGGTTGGGGTGATGGAAAAACTTACATCAGGGCAAAAATCAGTACTTTCGATTTTCAGTGAACCTGATATGTGAACTCTCTCGTTGCACCCTTAAACATTGACATCTTCGAGTTTATTGTGTCAACTTT
>JAMKCH010040960.1:0-14011 GCA_023653785.1 Ophioderma brevispina | reverse complement strand
GCTGTAGAAAAATTCGAACAAAACGAGTGTAAATCTTTTTGACTCACCCTGTATAATCAGAAGTGATTATTGTAGGGCCCTTATGTCAACTAAAGTAACCATTTTCAAATAAATTACTGTTGCACAATACCCTGTATTACCACTTAAGGGCCATTCTTCGGGAAGTCGCACATGTGACCGAATTTTATTTGATCCCCAAGACAAAATAACCAATCTAGCGAAAGTGGAAACATTATTTTTGGTTAGTTTTGTCCAAACCTAACCAAAATGAATGTTTCCATTTTGCTAGATTGTTTAACCCCCATCACAAAACAACCCAAAGTTACAGTCAATGTGTGACTCCCCAAGAATGGCCCTTAACACTAGAATGTCTTTCCTTAGAAGCAGACTTGGAGATGTGGCGGTGAGCTTTTGTAGATAAGAACTTAAAGGTGGGTGACCCGATCACGGTCTGATTGTTCACACATTTTCTCCCTCACATGGAAGCATGATTGCAAACCGATGGCAATCTGATTACAAATTTGGAGTTACATCGGTCCAGCCATTTGGCGAGTGAAGCAAAAATGTGGACCAAAATTAGGCCATGTGTATTAATTAATGTGATCAACCATCTTTAGAGACATTTCGTTGTTAACATCAAAAGGAAATATTTTCTGGGCCGAAAATTTTTCTGGAGTAATGAGAATATACAAAATATTCAATTTTGATGGAGAAAATTGGGGGAGGGTTGTCAATCGGGTCACCCAGCTTTAAAGGAGCCATAAGAGGGTAGCAACTCCAAAGAGCTCCTTAATTAGACACAAATTTGCAAACATTTTCTTTCCCTGTATTCACTGTGATAGACTTTGCCTTACAAATGAGTCTGGTAATTTTCTTGACATGTTCATAAATAACATTTCCAGCTTATCATACAGACAGATAACAATTACTCCAGCCATGAAATCCATTTCATCAAGTGTAATTACTGGCTGGTATTCTGAAAGGGAGTCTAATTTTAGACTGTGTTTAAACCAGGGTTAGTCCTACATGAGTGGACCTTTTTCCTTTCAACATACCAAGAAAGTTTAAGATAATGGGTGAGAAAATTCCTGATGGATGGGCTGGAACAGCCCATCCGTCAGGAATTTTCTCACCTGTTACAACAGACCTTCAGAGTATGTTGAAAAGAAAAAAGGTCCACTCATGTAGGACTAACCCTTGTTTAAACCTGGGTCTAAAGTTAGACTCCCTTTCAGAATACCAGCTATTCTGTTAAGATAAAATATACTTTACATAATGTATACTTTATGAGTGGGTAGTTTACATGTGGTGCCACTAGCCTTCCCTTAACTCATAACAAAGAAAGGTAGGGTGTCCATCTAAGCATTAAAATATCTTGCTAGAAAACAATTTTGCAGCATGAACATGTGAAAGAAACACAACATTTTATGCTGGCTCCAGCTACATTGAGGTCCATCCACCAGGGTGGAATTGGGACAGACAGGGGAAATCACCCTACACTTTTCAAAACTGATCTACATGCACAGGTATGTACATAGGATCAAGAGCTTAACATCCCCTCCGAAGGACAACAGGGTATTATCACAATTCATTTGCCCGAGTCCACCTGAACCATGGGTAGAAATTTTAAATGGAACAGCCAATTGTATTAACCCTTTACCTGGACTCATGCTAGGCAATTTCCTGGGCCTCGCACACCAAGGACTTTAGATTGGCCTCCAGTGACCTCCTGCCAGCATTATCATGTTTTGAGTAGTCCAAGTGTGTGAAAATATCGGATCCAAAACATGATAATGATAACATGGTGATTGACGCCAATATAATTGGTCTCACTATGAGTTTTAAATATGGCTCGACTGCGTCTCGCCCAATATTTTTGCAACTCATAGCTCAACCAATTATTGGGGCTTAATCGATCCAATTTTATATCATACTTGTGTAGGCAGACCAGCCGATATCAGGTTACAGTTTCACTGAAAAACAGCCTGCAGGCGAGACATTGTGTCTAGAAATCAAGGGCAGGTTTTCTGCCCAAAATTGCCTATATCTCGCTATCTTTAGCAATGGTTCAGCTTCACTGCGCTAAAACAATGAAACCGTTGAAGTGCATCTGGGCCAAAAGTAACCAAGTCCAGGCAAAGTGCTAAGAAATGATACTGATCCAAATATGACTGCTGATAACAGAGGTGCATCAAGATGTTAGGAGTCAATATAAACGACAAAGTAAATTGATCATGTCATCTACTAGAAAAAAATGCATTGTTTGTTGCTGCACCTGGTGACACAATACATTGTGAAATTATCAGATCGCGCTCTTCTTGGAGCTCATCTACTAATGGAATTAGCATAAGCATATTTAGGAAAATTAAGCAGATTTGAGATAAATATCATTGTTTGAGATTGAATTAACTTTCTGAGGATTCACATTTGCTGTTATTTGAATGTATTTATGGATACAATTCTAGGGAGTCCCTCAAGCATGGTGTATTAACACATGCACGATAGTCCGGATTCGAATTGACTTTTTGACAATTTTAATGAAAAAAAAAGACTTGCTCAACAATATACTTGACTTCCCCAGTCAGTGGTTTAAGGCTATGACATCTTTTACTGGTTGTTATCAAGAGACAAATTTTGAGGTCCATGCAATTTGACTTCATTACAATATGTCGTAACTCATACTCTGTGGTATGACTCAATGACATATGCAACAATAGACTGAACAATTTGACTTTGGGGATTATTTATGACCCTCAGAACACACAGCGTCAGTTCATACATACTCTTTCAGGTAGGAGTTGTAGAACCGTGCCTTCAAAGTTGAGAATGCTACAGATCATAGCGACCTAAGGATGAATTTTGTAGGGCAAGTTCTCGTTTTTGTTCAAACTTGTATAGCATGTCTTTGGGGGCTTTGAAGTAACAATTGGCAATTGAAAACTGGGGCAGTCTGCACATGATGCTGAAGGGAAATCACTGCTATGTAAGGCTTTTTTCCATCAATTTTGAAAACATCAAATTTATTTTCAGAGATGGTCATGCAGTTTCAAAGCATTTACATGAAATCTTTTCCTATTAATATGTTTAATATTAACAGGTCCCCAACATACATCATACAATACATGGAAAAACTTACTAGAATTTTGGAAAAGGATTGTATATATTATTTTAAAAAAGTCCCAGCATTTGACAAAGCAAATCACACCAAGTGTATCATGGCATGCACTGCACTTTAGAGTTGAAATAATCTAGGTTGTACTTTTTTTCTGGCAAAATGATAATAATCGGCAAAAAATTGACCAATGGGAGCTCCAGTGGCCCAAGGCGATTGTGGATTTCTTGACATGCTAACTTAACTAACCTTCCAAATCCAATGGGAAGTATGTGTGTAACTAAATTGCTTGTAGATATAAGCTGGTATTCTGAAAGGGAGTCTAACTTTAGTCCTGGGTTTAAACCAGGGTTAGTCCTACAGGAGTGGACCTTTTTTCTTTCCAACATACTCTAAAATGTGCTATAATGGGTGAGATAATTCCTCTTGGGATGGGCTAGAACAACCATCCATGAGAAATTTTCTCACCCGCTACATTAAACTTTCAGAAAGTATTTTTGAAAGGAAAAAAGGTCCACTCTTGTAGACTATAGTTAGACTCCCTTTCAGAATACCAGTCATAGTGGTTGCTCCTCTTATTAGACATTAATCCCCTCGAGGTCTACCACCTTTCTTACAGTATCTCTGATTAGCCTATTGCCTGATATAACATAACCTCTAAGTAACCAATCCAAATAGACGACCTATATAGCTGTATGCACCTTTTAAGATAGTACCACATCTCTGATTGGTTATTTCATGAACTATATGGTATAAATAGCCAATCAAATTGGCAAATAGTGAATTAAGGGTTAATTAGGTAACTTTTCTTCTTGGTGACATCCTGTACGTTCTTTTATAAATTTGATATCTATTGTACCAGTTTCCTTCCATCAACCAATTCCACCAGATAAGCCAGACATATCTTATGCTTTTACCCTCAGCAAGCCATCATCAATTGATAGAGACATCTGGATGACAATCCCCCGAGGTCTACCGTCCAATTTGATTGGTTATACATCAGGTTATAAGATATATTTAGCCAATCAGAGACATGGTAAGAAAAGCCTCAAGTTTGTATAGGTATATTGAAGACTTATTTTGATTGGTTTCTCAGAGATCATATCATGCTATTTCACATAATGAGCCATTCTTAAACAGCTGTGAAAATGTAAGGAATTTCATTGGCCGATGCCCGGGTTCAATTCGCATGATTGAACCCAGGTAGTACGCACTGCGTATTGACATTATTTTTAGGTTGAAGCGCTCGCGTCATACCGCGTTTTGCTACGTTCGCGCGCGCCTGCCAACGTTGCGTCTCGTTGCGTATGATCGTTGCGTTCAACGGGTTGTTCGATTGTTGTCACTGGGTGGTGGCATTCCTTTCTTGTTGTATTTAAGCCGTAAAGCATCGCGAAATTGGGTTTAAGATGACCTTAAATGATAGAGCTGTTTAAGAATGAGAATAAAGGTATGATTTTGGGAACCGGTACTCTCTTTACGACGAATTGAACCCGGCGACACCATTATTTTTGCATGGAAGAACTCGGCCTCCGGCCTCGTTCTTCCACTTAAAATAATGGTATCGCCTTGGGTTCAATTCGTCGTAAAGAGAGTACCGGTTCCCAAAATCATACCTTTATTCTCTAAATCAAAGATAGTGTAAGAAAGGTGCAAGACCTCAGGGGGTTAACAAAAAATAAAAGCAAGTGGAGTACCTCGTGTTCTTAACCCTCTGGGCACTACCAACCCTGAAACAATCTGCCTGATTGGTTCATTACAGGACACAACATGAGATAGCCCTCTGAGTAACCAATCAAAATAGTGCTTCTATATCTCTCTATAAACCATACCAACATTCTTACAGTATCTCTGATTTGCTTTACTGATATTACACTTTCAAGTAACCACTCATAATAGGCTAGATGCCATAGATAGTTAAACCCACCACCACCCCACCCCCCCCCTCATGGGCCACTACTGCTAACTGAAAGGAACTTTCCTCAACTTGTTCACTGTTATGTTACGACCACAATCTACATGCCTTGGTACTATTATTATTCACCGACTGGTTTTCATCAAACAATACTGACCAAAGACTATGTATGTTTAAACTTATATAGATGCATTTTATCATACTGGAACCACATACACTGATGGGAAATGCACAATTTGATGACAAACATGTTATAGATTTTTTGATTTTGTAGATTTTTGGCACTAAAGGTGTTAACGAAATGTTCTCATTTTGAAAATGGATTATATGCCCCACTTTTACGGTTTGTTGATAGTTGACAAACAGACTCTACCGAGCTTCCAGGGAGCGTTTCCAGTCAACCACACAGACTAATGCGATTGGTACACAATGAAGCACCATCTTATTAAAGGTATCAATGAGTACTACACACAAGTAAGTGACGAAACAGATAGATCGTAAACAAAACGTCGCAATTTGATGACCCACTTTTGGTGAAATTCATATAGTCACTGTGAGGCTTGATCAATTTTACACTATGATGAGCAAGTGGGAATGCGTATTGTATTGACATGATTACATCATGAGAAAATGTTTCTAGAATATTTCTCATGTTGAGGGCATTGTCAATCTACTCCAGAAATCCATAATAACTGTTTGTTTACAAAAGTTGGGAGATGCATACGGGTCGATCTAAATGACCTAACTTAGGCAAAAAAAAAATGTGTGGTTTGTTTGCTATACGCAAAAAAAATTTGTTTGATTGTCCTCATCCGACCGACCCTAATTTTGGAAATCAGGAAAAAGTTTGTTTTTTTTCCCTTTTACTGTGCAAAAGATTACCGACCCTAATTTTGAAAAAATTCTAAGAATTTTTTTTTTCAATTTTAACTTTTTGAAACGTAAAAAAGATGATGTTTAAACAGTTTCTTAGCATGTTAGTTGGGTTTCATAATGTACAAAGATGCTTTTTTGAGTAAGAATCAACTTTATTTTTAGTGTTTGATTAACTTTAATAATACAAACAAACATGTTTCAATATAGTTTGCTATTGACATTAAAAAAAAAAAAAAAGTTTTTCCGACGAACCGACCCAACTCTAAAAAGCTGTCTATAGACAAACAATTTTTTTTTGCCTAACCAACAGACCCTAGAAAAACCAGTAAGTGTAGGGTTAACATTTTTGCCACACAAGCAGACGCATATTACCAAAGTAATCCGTTTGTGTCGTCTGCTGCAAGAAGAACGACACATAAGTCGCTTGTACCCTTTTGGGTGGTTTCTCAACAACAAGTGAGCATACAAAGATGTGCCATTAAAATATAGGTGTCATTTATAACCTCATGGTATATGCCTGATCCTTTATTATGCCAATTTGGTTTAGAGATAGGTCACTTTTTTTTTTCATTTTTTTTTCACAATATTTGGAAAATAGGCAATTTTCATCAAGTTGGAGCAAAATGTCCATATTTGCTAAAATGTTGAAAAACTTGTGTTAAATTTGGCCCAGAATCTACATTTCATGTATAACTATGGGTCCCATTTCCAGGAAAAATTGGTATAGATATGAGTGCTACTTCCAGACTGAGAGGCAAACCAAAACCCTACCCAAACCAAACTTGAGGCCACTTCAGTAAACTGTTTGGTGGCCATGCAGTATTGGCTTTGTCTTGTAAAATTACCACAAAATGACTACAGTTTAAACGGACTACAGTGTCTTAACAACTGACAGATCTGTATGACTTCACTGGACAGTATTTGTGGCATTAAAAAAATATGGAAATGAAGTAACTGAAGCCTAAAGTAGGTTAGGTTGCTGTCGGTATAGCGACAGTAAGTAGGAAGTCTTGAAGATGCAAATCCTTCTTAAGTGGATGTATTATGATACTCTAGTGTAGAGGAAACACTCGCTTTAAGATCTTGAAGACATTAAGGGAGAAGTGGAGCGATGTGTAATCATGAATATAGTATGATTCACTTTACTTAAAAACCGGGGCTAATTTCTACAAAAGACAACAGTATCGCTAAAACTAAATTTCACAGTAGGAATTTTTGTAAAAGGGTTACACCCAAAACTTTTGTGGTGTTAATTTGTTAGAAAATCCAATCAATTTTCCATCTACATGTAAATTTTTTCAAAAGGAATTGATCAACAGGAATTACTTTTAGTGAATTTAAGCCTCTTGCAAAATTTGCAAATAAAAATATATTGCTGTTAAAAACAAAGGATGTTCTGCAGTATATGGCTCTGTTTTTAAATGCTTATGAATACACTACCAGCTTTCATGTAGTACTTCTGATAACATGTTGATTTCAACAACCAGTTAAAGGTGCATTTCATGATCCTAGCACCTTCATTTTTATTTATGATTCACAAGATATCCTCAAGAAAAGGTTATTTCCAAAATTTCAGTTGATTCTGGCAGCGCCTTTTGATGTTATGAGCGAATGTTCAAAATACGTTGTCCCATAGACCACTCTGTTGTAATTTCTGTCCGTTTACGGACAGAAAATACAAAATTGCGAATTTCTTCTAGAGTAGGTCGAATATGCACGTAAGATTTGGCACACATACTATACTCATGCGAACAGTTCAGATGGTATAAAAATCTCAACTTGTCTGAGGTAAGTCGGGGGGATGAGGCTGTAGATCATGAAATGCCCCTTTAAAATCCAGTTTCCAAATATTGAAGCTCTAGCCCTCTTCAGCCCTACCACCATTCTTACCATATTTGTGATTGGCTCAATAAATCAATTAAGCTCCATTTTGACCAATCAGCATGTACTACTCACTATAAGCTAGTAAAGGGTCAATTTCCTTGGCACAGTTCAGTAGCTTTCATTCACCAATGTATTTAGAAAATACACCCCCTGGTTTTTGGGTATGATATATGATACCCATATCACACAAGGTCAGTTCATGTCAATGTATGTACAAGTACAACCCACTGAACTGTGCCTTTGGTGGATGAGCATATTGTAACTCATAGTGACTCGTATGTGTTCACCTACAGAACTAAGTATTGTACTTTCATATTACTTAGTATTGTTTATAACTTAATATTGCTTAGTATTGCTTTAAATATTTAACATCATTGCATTTTATGTCATCCATTTGTAGCAATTAAACCTATTCATCAATACATATCACTACCATCTCTCTTCTTGCTTCAGTTGAAAGAAGAACATGCCCTATCTTGAAATCTGGTAAAACAAGACTGATATATCTGAAAATAAACTAAGTACTGGCCCATGTAACATGTCTGGATTTGCAAGAAAATAAATTACTAGCCGTTATACAGAACACAAATGTTAATTCAATGAATATCACGATTAAGAAACACTATTGTTGTGGTTAAACACATGAAATGGTTAAGCGCAAGTCAAACTTTAAAATTTTATTTTCAGTGAAATATCATTGATAGTGAAATACAACCCAAAGGTTGCTTTATCTAGCACATAGAAGAATTTAAAGGGTGCACCATGTGATTTCAATGTGGGAATTCAAAATTGTTACCAAAAAAGATAAATTCCAATGTTTCACTGAATTGGATTTGCAGTCATTTAAGAAATCATAAAAGAATAAGCTAAGACTAGGCTTGAAAGCATTTTTCACACTGATTCAGAATATGGCCAGAAAATGTATAATTTAGAAATTTCAAAATCTGAACGACTTACTATAGTCCCCTTCAAGACCCCAAGGGTTATGATGTATGCATCCATTAGGGTTTCAAACTCAACTATGACTATGTGATAAGCAGAACTGTCACCTTGGGGTGTTCAATAACCATTCCATATCCTTTACCACTTTTAATGCCGTGGTATTTTCACGACACATGGCTTAGGAAATTTCTGATTGGGGCTTAGACCTTTGGGCCATGTTACTCATAAATCAACTTTGTTTTTCAAAAATGTCAAAATTAGGCATGTTTGTGACCATATTTGGATTTAGCATGAAAAATGTATTCAAATGAGTACAAACAAGCCTAGTCTTAGGTTGTCTGTTTTTGAGATGGCTTCCCAAATGTGGTGACTTGGGAAGCCATCTCAAAAATTCTGCCTTATGTGTTATAAGATATATGGAATCTACCGGAACCACACCACTAAATAAACTTGGTGTAGCAGATGACGACAGAGCCAAAACAGTGTTGGCGTCCAAAATACGACCCTTTCCCTAAATGAGTCTGCAAAAAAATGTTGATAAATTGTCTTTAAATGAAATTTGAAATTAATCATAATGTTATCCCTGGTTCATAAGCTAAAAAAATGCATTTCCACATTTTTTTGATTTGCTCGCATTATCGCTGCTTTCACTTTAACAGGATTGCCAAGTAACACACATCAACAAAATATCAGTAAATATGGCAACTTGATCCAGAGGATGACAGGTTAAACTAGTAAGTGTAAGCTCATGTCAGCAGGCCCTATTTTATTGTACACATGAAAATTAAGTAATTTTGACTATAATGGTTAACAGAAGACACTCTGAAAATGTACACTTTGGATTTATGATGAAAAAAGACTTCAACATAACTAAAATATCGCAGTCCGAGGACCGCTTGTGTCGCCTGCAGTCGCGTTTGTGAATGATAGATCTCATATGACCTTTGACCTTGACATGTGACCTTTGACCTCAAACAAATGAGGGTTTGCATGTAATATCCAAAAACCAAGTTTCAACTTTTCAACCTCATGACCTTTGACCATGGTATGTGACCTTTAACCTCATCAACAAATACGGGATCCCATGTTGCACCTATGACTCAAGTTTGGTTTAAATCCATTGAAGTATGTGGATATTACAGGCAAATGTTAACCCTTTTTCACAACAACAACAGACAACATCAACAGACAACAGTGGACAAAGTGATCCCTATGTGTCTTCCTGCCTTAAGGCAGGCAACACAAAAAATTTATTAAAATTGTTTTATGGTCACATTCAGAGGATAAAATGTGATTAATGTTTTGAACATTTTGAAAAGGCAGCTCTGAAGTTACAGACACCCTTATTTCTTCTATAGCTTTTCAGTCATGTCTGTGTTTGTACTGCAAGACCTGTTTTAAGATATAGTGAAGACAACAGAAAGTTTATAAGTGTAATCACCGAGTTAAAATTCCTACTTTTAATATGGCTGGATTCGTACAGATTTGCACTGAATGTTGAGGTCATTTGCCTATTGTATTTGTGCATGTGCATGACCCTGCAGAACAATGTTCACATCAAAGAATTGTATTAGCACGACATCGAGACTGACCTTGTAACTCCTTATTCTGGCCACACAACGCTATCCTGCAAAAGTACCAACCCCATGTAACCTCATACACAAGACTGTTCATCAGTAAAGACGTGGAGAAAGCATCTAAAATCAAAAATATCATCACCTTCCCGAATCAACTCCACGATTGCACCTATTTTTCCGTATTTTTTACACTTTTACACTTTTCTTTACAAGTTCAATTGCCCCTTCATGGGGGAACAAAATATCAATCTTTTCAACTATTTACAATTACTGTGGTTTTGTTTATTTTTTTCTTATTAAAAAAACACCAATCTTTGGAAGAAACTTCATTGTGTTCATTGCCCCATTTGCAATTAAGTGTTTCTAGAAACTAAAACATCAATGCACCTTCTACAAATAGCCAGGTGGTGTTAGCAATCTAAAATAATAAATAGCATTTTTTCATAAAAGTGCACTTGTTCTGTACATAAGAGGAAAAAATATGCAAATAATACAAAAAACTTAATTTCATCCTTGCTTAATACAAATGTTTCAAAGAGGCAATGGTAAAATCTGGAATAAAGTATAATTTCAGGCTGTTATGCATCAACCAAAAAATAACATTGCCTTTGAAATTTCCACTTTTTTTACTTTACGCATATAAGGATATGTTACTGTAAATAGGGTAAAATTCATCACAAAGTTCAATTGGTTTACAACTTTCTTTTTCAGGCATTTTAAGGATACAAAATCAAATGCTCCGGACTTATTGGGTGATTAGAAAATAGCGCCCTCGTTGATGCATACATCATGTTCTCCATGTCATCTTGAGGTGTTCCACGGCCGTCATGAGACGTCGCAGGTGCTTGGGATTACAGATGCCACATTTGCGCAGGTCATCCTCCTCCATAGCGATTACGATCTCGAGGGCGTCCCACCCTTGCGTTATGAAGACGTTGATGTACATGGGAAGCCCGAGTGATACTAGCCAATCAGGTACCGTCTGTCCACTTCCGGCATAGACTAGCTTTTGCGATTGCTGAGCGAGGGTGTCACTTCGGAACTGATAACAAGAACAGAGAACAAGGCATGAATTGGCATAAAATATCAACCAATTAACTACTCCAGATGAGATCCATACACAACTGAAATTGATATGATTCCCCAAAATGGGGACATTAAATTCAGTTGCAATATCCATATGAGGTCATTGTAAGGGTATGGCCATTTAGTGATCAATGGTCACCAATGACCCTGATAAATTCAGCAGGTTTATATGGAAGAAAGTGCAGAATTCTGCACTTTATTCCGTTTAAGTCTGCTGAATTCATCAGGGTCACTAAACGACCATACCCTCATTCATTGTAAATACATGCACTAATCATGACCCAATCATTGACCCAAATTATTACATGCCCATTTACATTACCCATTTGATGTTTTCTTTCCTAGACTAGGCTGATTACATTAACCAAAATGTACTGATAAAGATTTTACCGGAAGTAGTCAAAATTTTGGTTATATGAAGAAAGCTACTATTATTCTCATTTACCTCATGAAATCTTTGGGCTAAAAGATGTTTGGTTTGGAAGTTATGACTGAAAATGTGCCCCATTTTGGTCGACCAATATTAATTTTACGCATTACTCTATGGGGCGTACCAAATAACATTTTTAGCTCTCACATCAATTGGATTGAAATATCTGAGCAAAAACCTTGGTGTGGGGACTGAAGAGATCTTTCAAGATTGGAAAGCTTTTATCTACTGAATTGGGTCATCTCCCTATAAAACCTATTTCATCCAGCACACAAAAAGGCCTGGCTCTGGATATATGTTATTAAAGACACTATCAGGATTCATCTGAAAGAGTCAAAAGATTTGAATTTGTAGGAATAGCTTTAAGAGTGAAGGGATAAGGCCTGTAGAATTCTCATAATTCCATTTTTTTCAATGAGGAATTACAGAAAGAAGATGAATGGCAGTGTCTAAGATATACTCTCATCATTATGTGTTGTAGAGTGTCCGTATGGGACGTAATGACTAAATATATCCGATTTTTGTCCTGATTAGGTTGCCTTGGTCATATCATTTGTAGGATATGTGGGTGTACCTGTGCTTGTTACCGAAACATGCAAAAATCTGATTTGATGTTTTTCGATTTTTGATTTAGCAAATACTGATAGTGCCTTTAAGTCCACAGCCATAGTCTTCATGGTCAGAGGAGTACTTTTGCAGTAATCACAGAGTAATCCACCATACCTCCAGTGCCACATTGCCAGTCACAAAGTGGGGATTTGATTGATATAACAATACCAAAGGGGTATGGATGAAGATGATTTTACATAATATCTGCTTTATAGGTATACGGTGGGCATCTCAAGACTCAAATCTATCAAATGTGGAGTTTTGGTTTACTTCAACAAAAAAAACCTTGTACTTCTTGAGACCAATCTGCTAAATTGGTTTACAATTACCAGCAATTAAATATCTATGGACAATTTTTTATACACAAAATAACAACTCACAGTAAACTGGAGAGGGGATTCAAATGAAATTTTGGAATGAAGGTATTCTTAATTATCTTTCATGTGAAGTACCTATACTGATGATATTGGGCGGGTACAAGCTGGAAGATAAAAAATACATAATGCTCCCACGCTTTGAAACACACATTTTTGCTTGGGTAGCCCTAATGTTAGGGTGGTATTTTTATAATTCCTTCTTTATCCCATGGGGCTAGGTGGTAAATTGGCAGAAAATACAGAAGTGTCAACTCCCACAACATTATTGTGTGGAACGTGGCTATATTACACTGTCACATTTCGGCTTGGTCAAGAACTCGGTTCGAAATTGCCCGGGAGGCAAACCAGAATTACTGGAGCATATTATTTCATCCAAGTCCAGATGGGACGAAAGTTCATATTCATGATTTAATAAATATAAAACATAACAAAAGTCATGCTTGGTTTGAGAGAAGTTGTGGATTTAGCGTTGACAAGTATTTGATCAAATTATTGACCTCTGGGAATTATGACTTAATGGAAAAATGGCCACAAACTAGGTTTGTTGAAATGAAAGGACAGAAAGGGTTGTTGGGCCGCCAGGCTGTTGTACATTTGCTAGCGAAGGTTGCATGTTCTCATCTAAGCACCCAGACTTCTTTTGATGTGGGGGGGGGGGGAAAGTGAGAATTTGGCAAAACAGCCAAAAATTTGGATGATTTCAACCATTGTGATTTGTCAACCCAAATGGTCATTATTTTTATGGCAGGGGGGGAGCAAGGGGAGGGGGGGGGGCACAATTCTGAGGGGAAAAAGCAAAAAATAATTACAGGGAATGCTCCCTGTGCACCCTTCTGGCACAGCTGTTTGAATGTCTCATTATTATACAAAACCAGAATAAAACACAAAATAAATCCACAGCGACACACTTTGACAGTTAATCTGTAGTATTTATACCACTGACTTCATCGTGTAAATGTTAGTAATCATTGTGGGCACTATGATTTTCTAACAATCTATTTCTATGGGAATGGGCATATAGAGGGCCCTTAACATCAAAATCATGACCTTTGCAGGTCTATATGGCAAGTTCCCGCAATGGATTTTTCTGTATTGGCGAGGAATAGAGTTTTCATGTCTCCTACTTATATCAGTGTGTTAAAATTGTGTTGCCATTGCTTAAAAATCTCTAAAAAATAAAAGCAACGATTGCATGGTAAAAAA
>JAMKCH010040959.1:0-18382 GCA_023653785.1 Ophioderma brevispina | reverse complement strand
CCTAGACCTCATTGGTGAAAGGCGAGGGAAGATACGCTGCGCCAACCGGTCCCCCAAAAAACTGTACCAACCTGCCTGCCGTCCCAGATGTTTAAAGGCTCAAACTCAGAGATTTTAAAAATATAATTTTTTTGTGTGTATTAATTAAAATAGTGGACTCAATCTAGTCCAAAAGTAAGTTGCACACCTTGTGGAAATCATCTCTTTAACACTCACATAATTCGGCCATTTTTTGAAGGTACGAAATGGAACTTTTTTGGGTATTCAAGCTTGAAGCCTTTTGCTAATCCCTAAAACCTCCCCCCTTCCCCACCATTCAATGCTGATATTGTTAGCGGTCCCTGTAACACAATTTCAGGTTTCAACGTTGTTCCAGGGGAGAGGGGACGATTTTTACCGTACGGTAAGAAAGGGGTGCCAACACTTTTTTCCAAGATTGGATTTTGTTCCGTGAAAAAGGTGCCGGGTTTGTTATTTGAAGGTCTGTGACTTTAGAATGCTCCATTGGATTTACATGGATTGTCCAGGACTGTGTAAATGATTTCTTTAAACGACTGTTATTTGCATATAAGATATTTACAATTTGTATGACGTCATTAATGCGCAAACCAGCTATCTAACAACCTTTTTGGACCTATTAATGCACTAAAAGTATATCATTCGCGTGTTCTGAAGTCCAATCATTAAGGTACAACATGGAAGAAAGAGGATGAGAAGGAACCACCCGACCCACTTGACGTTTGAACGATCTATCTGCCGCCCTATAATTGCAATGGTTATTCATATTCTCTCAAGAGGCCCTTCCGCTGATATCCTATTCAGATTTCTGGCTCAAGAACATTCTCCGTTCGTGGTTGTTTCTCATTGCGAAAGATTCTGGTCATCGGTACATCGCATACTCAAACATATGTCCGCATCCTGAAACCGATCACACGCCCGTGGGTTCTTGGATTTTGCTGGGAAAATCCCCATGCTCGTGTCGAAAAAAAGAGGGACTAGCTGCAAATGCGGTACTACCGCAGGGGTACAATTCAATTAAGTTCTCTCCCGCTGGGGGTACAAATTTAGTTTGATTGTGACTGGTTCATGATACAATAGAAAAATTAACCTAAAGATATCAGCAAAATAACCCTAAGTGTGTAATTTTTCTTTGCAGTAGTACAATTGTCATTTTTCTTGTTGTTGGCATTTTACCCTTCATCTACCTGAGCCATTTTTTGCAAAAACTCCCGAGGGGGGGGGTTACCACCCCCCGGTGATTTTTGTTACTGAACACCGATTCCTGTAAATATTATACCAAAGGATAGCTTAGAGTTTTCTTCTTTCCATTGGTACCAAAATAAGTACCACATCCCCGTTAGACATCACCATGACGTCATATTTGAGGAAAGTAAAGAAATACTAATATAGGGTGGAAAATTGAATATTTCGCAATTTTAAGCAACTCAAACAACTAATTATAGCTTTAAACGATATAATTATATCAAAACCTAGTCCATTTTCCATCATTAGAGTCAAAACCACATGAAATCGATTTTCTATCTTTTTGGCACAAATTGAAGTTTTCACTGTGTCTATGGAATTGGTAGTTTTGGCTGACATGCGCAACTTTATTGACGTCATTGTGTTACGTAATGCTAGGCAGGTTGGTACTCCTTTTGGTATCAATGGATATAGAGGGGGACTAACGCTATCTATTGGTACCACAATCAAGGTATTGTGATGTTCCTGTGTTGTGGTGGCATGTGGTGGTAAATCTCTTCAGAAGGGGGCGGGGTGGTTGCCACCCCTCCCTCCTCACTTTGGGATCACCCGGGTTATATTACCTATAACCGGTTGGATGTCTGTTTTTGGATGAAAAGGAGCGGCAAAATGTCATGACAAATTACATGAAATTAATTGGCACCAAAAAAAAGCCTGGGAACAAAAAACCGGAAGGGGGTGGTAACCACCCCTCGTCGGTAGCTAGGACGAGGGTTGAAATGTGTATCTTTTTTCATGTATTGAGAACAGGCCCCGCAAGGGGTATAATCTCACCCAAATACTTCAATCTTCAATCAATTTTATTGTTCAGCATAGAATAGGCTACAGCAAAAACAATATGATAAAATTATGTAAATAATGCATTACGTGAAAAATAATTTGTACAAGATTAATCAAAAACGTTTGTATACAGTAAAACGATGTTGATAATAATATAAGTGTAATTTCAAAAGAGTATTATAATCGGGATAATACTAGTGGGGAACAAATATTTTAAAAAAGCACAGTAGGATGTCATATACTGCTGTACGGTTAGGGTATATTTTCACTGAAAACTAGTATATTTCACCAAAGCTGGTCCAATTAGTGACGGGTAATATTTTAACTGAAATTGGCCGTTAGAGGTCACTCAGATCCCCTGGAACGAGCATGGGTTGCCGAGCAAAATCCAAGATGCCCCCACCAGCGATCCAACTTTCCAAATTTAGTAAACTTCATCCTTTACTTTTCACACTGGGCAGTCATGGGCAATAAAGATGAACGCATATGTTGTCATTAAAGGTCCATGGCCGATCACTAATAGCCTGTCCCCAGAAAGCACAGATTTACCGGAAATGGTCAAAATATTGGTATCAGAGGAAAGATTACTATTTTTCTCATTTACCCTGTGGAAATCTTAGAAGCAAAGGAGTTTGGTTTGGAATGTTATGAGCGACAATGTGCCCCATTTTGGTTCGACCAATATTAATTTTACACAGTACTATGTGGGGCTTACAAAATCACGTTTTTAGCTCTTTCGACTCAAAAACAGATTGAAAAGATCAGCGCTGAACTTTACAGATGGGGTTTGGATGGAAGACGAATCTATCAAGATGAAAACTTCAATCCTTAAATCGGGCATCCCCCTTTAACTTCTATTATAAACTAAAAATACACACCGGAGATGACGGAACATGTTGTAAATGCATGGCATATACTTTACACTTTTATGGTTGGGACATAGAGTTTAAATTCTAACAGCATGATTGCTCGCCTATAATCGATTGCGGCAGAGGGATTATGATCAAAGGGTGGTTTTGATCCCTCTTTTGTGCGGGTTGAATGGATTAAACAGAATTAAAATCGGATGTGGAAGTTCGTTGTGATATGGTTCCTTCTATCTCTTTATTCCATGGTACAACCATGTAATTTGTATTATTTCTCGGTTGGGTGGGTGGAAATGAATGTTGCAGAAAGAAAAATTCAAAAACCATATGAAGAAAAAACGTAAGTGGACTGAAACATAATTAATATAGCAAACATAAACGGCTCCTATCTTCAGTAGACAGAGGTCACAACATGCATGTTTTTAAAATGGGGAAGTCTTTCATACTGAAGCTCAAAATGGTACATTAAACTATATTCAAAATAATTATTTTTCAACTAATAAGTGTGTGCATGGGTGTGTGTGTGTGTGTATGTGGGCAGTGGGTGTTGGTCGATGTCGCGCACTACTCGGCGTGCATGGTCGTGTGAGGAGCGGTCGCGTGCGTTCTGCATGATGTTGAAGAGTATCGGCGTAATATATATGGTGTATTATTTGTAATAACCTTTCTAAACCGTGACTACAGTTACAAATACAAAATTTAAGATTCTCAACGTGGTCAATGTCCTACAATTAAGCTCAGAAGCTCTAGAGTAAAGCATTCTAATTATAAAATTTAATTTAGCCATGTGAAATAAATAACAACACAATGTTAAGGCATGGATTAATTTCAAAACATAATGTCCAATCAAAAATGAAAGATGAATAGACCAGATATACGAGGATAAGAGGGAGGAGGAGGAGGAGTGGAGGAGGAGGAGTGGGGAAGAGGAGGATATGAGGAGGAGATGGTGATGGAGAATATCATTCAATGCAACGCCGTATTACGGTAGTCTACGCTGTTTTGTTTCAATGTGCACCTATTTAATACTGAAATATGCATGTAAAGCCACAGTGTAGCGTGCGTCAATGAGGACTAAAAACGGATAATAGACAGTATATTGGGTAATCCAATTGTGGTATTTCAAGGACAGCTTCACGAAATGCCACCATATAAAAGAAAGAGAGGACTAACCTTATTTTATAATTGGCATACGCGCATTTCCGATTTTTTAGAGAACTTATTTCACTCTGAAAATTTGCCACATAGTATGGCGTATCGTGGTAATCTACTCAATTATAAACGTTTTATACACTAAAACAACGGAATAAAGTTATGCTTTTCGACAAAAAGATTTAGCAATATGGTCGACCGTTAAGAAGTCATGTAACCGATACAGTTAAGATGAGTGCTCTTAGCGGAAATGCGTGTCAGGACTCGTATCTAATGGAAATGGTGTATGTGAGTTCGAGCCTCATTCATTGCATTTTTTTGCTTTCTTTTTACTATTAGATATTGTAAGAAGCTCATGACACAAAGTATACCTTTTGATTATGTTATTAAAGTTATAATTTCAGGCTCCTATCCGTCATATAAGGCCCAAAATGGCATTAAAGTGATTATTGTGACCTGTCCCTAAGCCCGAACAAGACCATATACTTTTTAAAGCTGGATATCAAATTTAGTTTTTCTTGGTATATTTGTGCCAAAAATTTGGTGTTGATATTCTTTATGTTTCTTTTTATGGCCAAAAAAACGGAATTTATATGATTTTTTTTCAACTTCACGCACATATTTTTGTCAAAAGTAGTTGTCACACCTTGTGGAAATCATTTCTTTTACATTGACATAAATTCGGCCATTTTTGAAGGGATGAAATTGAACTTTTTTGGTATCAAGCTTGAAGCCTTGCTAATCCCTAAAAACCTCCCCCTTCCCCACGATCAATGTTGAGTATTGTTAGGTGCACTGTAACCACAATTTCAGGTTTCAACTTTGTACCGGGGTAGGGGGACGATGTTACCGTACTGGTAAGAAAAGTGTGCCAACACTTTTGTCCAAAGATTGTAGAAACTAAATATGGTCACCTTAAATGCTCAATTCCAAAGTTGGATGAATTGGATGTTTTCATTAGATGCAGTAAACATTGATGTATAGTATAACAGTACCACAGGATACTGCGTATGACAAAAAATATGGATCCGGAATTTAAAACATAAGTTTGGATTTTCTATTATGAAGGACTTCAATTGAGACTGAACTATTTCATCACAGTGATAAGAATGGGACAAGCCCCATGAAAAAAACAATTTGTTTGAAAATGGAAGGGTTGCCCTCGTTCGGAAAAATCTTGCAGTCAGCCTTTAAGTTACACCTAAAATATGTTTGCTGTAACAGAGAAAAATATCCGGTCGGTGTCACAACAATTGGTTAACAGAATTAGGGTAAAGCTTCATATAGAAGTCCCAAGTATGCAAACGAGGAAGGAAAATGAGGTATTCCAATTGATTCCATCATGAGCTGTACTATGATGTGGTGCAGTAGTGGGAATAAATGGCAAAAACTCATTTGCATACTGGGGACTTCTATATGAAACCTTCCAAAATTGAGGAGATGAATCTTCCAGTGAAATGCTCCAGGATTAGTATTCTGGTCGTTTTTTAAAAGACCTCTGAGGTCGGACTTATTAATGTTGTTTGGTTTTGCGTCCCATGTAAAAAGTAAAACGGTAGTTTTGGGAATTGAGTTTATTCCAGCATGGTTTACAAATATTTTGCATTTTCCCCTGAATCATATACAAAATAAGAATTCAGTAGTCACAACCTTTTTATTTACATCTTTTTTGTTTTCTTGCCTTTCCGTTGCAATGGGAAAAAAGTGACTAGTACCAGTGGGGATTAGAGTGCCTTGAGTGTTATAATTTCATGGTATGTTTGACGTGTGTTTTGAATTATAAACAAAGTTGATTACTTGAGATGTATTTTACGAATTTGGCAAATTTTGCAGTGTTGTGTGTTATATTTTTCAAAGAATCGCAGTGTATATTTGTGTTTAGTTTATAAGTGCGTTAGAACCTGAGGCATTTGTCATGAATGGACATTTTGGTTTATGTCGGGCATTACTTCATAGCAGTCCCATTGGCATTAACACCTGTAATCAGGAGATTACGCTCCCAACTGGGCCACCACAGATAGCATGCGGGGGTGTAAGGACAGTCCATTGTTCTCAGACAGCCAGGAATTACCCTATCGAAATAGACTGTAGCGAGGTCTTTGTCTTGGCTCAGCTGACCCGCACCTTCAGATGCAACCATGCATGGAGAAAATGGATATTTGTTTTTCATGGTCCTACGGAGATTTGAACCTAGGACCTGCACCAGAGGCAAAGACCTTAACCAGGTGTATTTACCCTAAAGAACGTCTATCAAAACTATGTTCTGGCCTATCAGTTGAGTGTCATACTTGATAAGTTTAGAATTTTCTTGTCATTTCAAACCGTACAGTCAATTTGCGAAAGTGTGTTACTCAACAAATAGAATGATGGCACAGCATTACATACAACCCAGAGGGGTTTGAATCAATCCCATAATGCATGAAATGTGCCGATACTGTACTGCATGAAACGCATGTCAGTACTTAGGGATTAAAGGTTGTCCCTAAGTTCAAGAACCACAAGACATGTCATGATCATGCAAACAATTCAAAGGCCTAATGCTTTGTGGGCTAAAAATGCGCCTAAAATTCAGGGTTTTATGTGTGAAGAATAGAATTTTATAGATTACATGACCTTATTGATGGTGAAATTTCCCAGTGGGGTTGGACTCAATACACCTTGGCCATAAACCTATCTCATAGACAGACGTGACAAGATTTTATTTCAAATTGTGTTAGTAATTATTTCAATCCTCCTTTAATAGCGGTAATGATCATGATTTTTAAGCACAACAATACATAAATTTTCCAGTATCTTGTACTTGTCATTAGATGCATGAAAGCCACTGCATGTGGAAGTACCCTAACATATACAAAATTTTATTTTTTTTTTTTTATGTACACAAAAATCACTAAAAAAGGATAGGGGGGGGGGGAAATGGCCACATGGCATGACATTGTGCTTGGAAATTAGCGAAATGAAGTGGGATGTTAGTTTTTACATGAAACTTTATAACATTTCAAGCCCCCCCAAAGCTTAAATGCAAGTATGGATAATTTGTGAAAACTTAGGATGGTATTATTGAAAGGGCATTTATCATTAGACCTGGGTTTAAACCAGGGTTAGTCCTACCAAAGTGGACTTTTTTCCTTCCAACATACTCTTAAAATACGTGGAAGTAAACTTGCACATCCCCCTGGCAAAGATGTAGTCTGGAACATGACCTCTCAGATGACCTTGACATCATCCACTTATGAAGAACCCCTATTGACATTAACCAAGTCTGGTTAAATCAGCTTCAACTTTTCGAAGACCGACATGAAAACGAAAAACCTAACCAAACTGCAACACACATCTATCTCCCATGTATACAACACACACCTCGGATGACCTTGGACCTTGGTCTATGACTTAACATCATCCGCATATGAAGCAACCCCTACTGCACCTTAATCCCAAGGGCTGGTTAAATCGGACTTCAACTTCGAAGACAACATGAAAAACAAAAACTACACCAAACTGGAAACACACACACACATAATACATGCATGCCCTCGCAATACCCCCTCTGCTTTCAAGCCATTACAAAAATGTGCTGTAACAGGTACGAAAATTCCATAAGAATGGGCACGGAACAGCCCATACTTTCAGGAGATTTTCTCACTGTTACATGATATTTCTGGAATTTTGAAAGGAAAAAAGGGTCCACTCATGAAGACTAACCCTGGTTTAAACCCAGGTCTAAAGTTAGACTCCCTTTAAGAATACGAGCCATAGTAATTAAAAAACAGTGATTAAGGCCCCAAAAATAAAAATTCCAGAAACCTGTGACACATTTTCTGATAAGATTGGTGCGCAAGATCCTGACAATAAATATATATTGTGTTTCTTGTGTAATAGTATTAGATTGAATTTGCACAATTATGTCCCTTTTGGCAGACCACCTTTACCTCTAGAAACAAACATCCAAACCACCTATGAGGCAAATCTTTAAATATTCAAAATCTGCAATCTGCAATCATTTCCGACAAGACTTCAAAATATGCTACCTGAATGTTTTAAAATTGGATCCAGAGGTCTTGGTACAATTGAGAACGTGGAGAGCTTAAGTGTGCCTTCAAATTGATGGCATCAAAAATTGGTAAGTTGCTAGGCTTGGGGGTCGTTTCAATCTCAGTCATAATTTTGTGCCTACTATGTCATGCCTGGAGTGGACCACTTTGTCGAAAGCACTGTATGAAAAGGTATGTTATGTTAAGTTAGCATATGTGTTGTGCACCAAGTCTTGGGAAGAACGGGACCCAGGATATAGTAAGATACAATCTAGAAATGTGGGATACGAATCTCAGCTCCTTTACCTTAAAATGAGACATGCCCTTGCCTCCTGTCATCTCTCCTGGTCTCCCCCAATTGTGGTTTAAAGTATGGCGTTGTAGGTAGGTAGATAAATTGTAATAATTAGTTGCAAGCATATCTTGCCTACTTTTGACCCTCATGCCGCTTGGCATGCAAATACAGGTTTCAGCAGGTCTTGGAGGTAATTGGTAAATTCTTTATAAAGCTGCAATGAGAGATTTCAAGTTTCAACCATATTTTTGTGATATGTAGGGATTTATATAGATCAGACACTCAATAGAGTCCCTACCTTTTTATTTGGTCACAGAAATAACTTAAAATGAAAACAAAATGATTTGTATATGATTATATTCAAGAAAACTGAAAGGCTGAAATTTTGTATTTCATCCTATACGAAATTAGAAAATTTCACCAATTTTGCTACCAACGAAACAGTTCTCAGCTTAATCCTTACAGATGGGGATATTTTTTATATTAAGCTTTCCACCAGTGCCAAAGCCAACAATCAGAATTTTCCCATTTTTTGAGGACACCTGTTATTTGAAATCTCTGGTTGCACTTTTAATTATGTTAATACGAATGATTGAAATATATAAAAATAATTAGTGTTATATTTCCACCAAAAGGCCTTCTGGGTTTGTTAGGAAATCGATTACATTGTGTATATATCGGTATATGTATATGTATATATATATATATAATCCATATATATATAATTATATATATATATATATATATCATATATATATGTATATTATAATATGTGTTGTGTGTGTGTGTGGTGTGTGTGATGTTTGAATTTTGTATGATATTAGTTTAAAAAACAACAAAACATTTTTAAATTTAATCTCAAATCTAAAGTTACCATCCTAATGTTATGGTGTCAAATTTTAAAAAGCTGACTCATAAACGTTTAGCTGCCATCATTTCGTTATAGTAGGTTATGGTTATCATGTATGCTTCCAAGAAACCAGAATTTCACAAAATACACTAGTTTTTAATCAAAAACCATTCAAAGCTTTGAAAACATTACACGCCTGTGTTAGTCTTTAACAACCCATACAAGGGCATAAAATTGGTTAGTTGGGAACCGTAATTTTCTATAACATTTGTATGCAATCAACCACTGAGGGGTTTGTTTAAAGAAAAGGAAGTAGTAAAAAGGTCTTTGGTGTCCAATCTTCTTTCAATTTCATTATAAATTTCTTCACATATGTGTTTGTTTGAAAATACTAGGGAAGTGCGAGAGATTTTGAGAGTCTTGCGAGAGTCTTATCTTTCCTGCACCGTCCACACATTCTAATTAACAAATAAATGAATAATGAATATGTCAGGTTTTTATGCAAGTATGATGGCCCCATTTATTACAAAGGTAACATTTAAGGTTACCTCTTTCAGTTATGGCCAGATAAGAACCTTGACTTCGTCAGGATTGCCACTTGACTGGATGGGCCATTGGAAGCATGCTGTGGGGCCTTGTCTGAGAAGCTCTCAGCCTGCCGCACACTCTTATACGTAAATGCAATTATTTGATGAATGCACTTGGATGTCGCACCTTGTCAAAAAAAAAACCAACTACTTACATCTGCAACCACCACTATTTGGTTATATGCAAGAGGGCACATATGATTACTTAAGTAGTGTGTGTGTATCTTCTCTGTGGTAAAATTGTTAACCCAAAACGTACCTCCAAACATTTGTCTGATCCTTTAAAGTAAGCGGCATGACATTTTTCACAACATATGATCACATCATCTATGTGCCGCAACAAGATTCCATTTACAAGCCATGCCAGAAGTCTTTATTCCTTAATTAGGCAGGAAAGGTCCCAGTTTTGTATGAGTGTCCATACCGATAACATTGATTGTTAGTTAAGAGTCTGCGTACTCTAGTTGGGATGGAAGTCTCCAACATATTACATCAGACACGGACAAGCAGTGGCCAGCAAAGCGGACTCTCGAGCGACGGTAGCAGAGATGAGAGGAAGTTCCGTAGTTAGATAGATTTGTTTTATCTGTGATCACGCCATGAGAAGCTCTGTATCCTCATGAGAAGCCTGGTTAATGTGCCATCAAGGCGATCTGGAAGCTCTTTCTTCATGGTCCAGGTTTTGGCTCATATAGAAGAATGCTCTCAAAAGAAGCTCTAGCTTTGACAACGTTGCCCAAAATGTTTGAAGCTGTTACAGGGCATTCCAGGCTTGTCCTTTGTGGGCTGGAAAATCCTTCCTACGTCAGCAAAACATAGACCCAAGGTTAAAAGTTCGATGATGTCTTGAGTTGTATGCCATCGTTAGAACCTATGGTAAATGTCTCTTGTCCTCATTCATAGAATATGGGTCTTCTTTGCGATTGAGAAATTAGACCAACCTTGGGCTGCAGCATCCTCCAACATGAAATTTAACAAGTTTGGGCCATCGCCACGTTGACTCAGCTAGTCAGAGGAAAGATAATCTGCCAAATAACACATAAGTGAATGGTGATTTTTATGGAATAAGCTCGATTGATTCTGTCTTGTGGTGAGGCCTTTGTCTTGGCTGGGTCAAGACTTGTGTCTAAGGATTTGTAGTCAACCACAATCACAAAAAGATTAGATTTATGGTGGCTAAGGTGTCTCCCGGGAGGATTATTGTGGTGTTAGGAACTCCTTAGTGGGCAATCCCTAGCTTTGCATGAAGCTGGTGGAGTAGCCGTACAAGTAAATTGTAAATATGAAATTCTCAATATGCCGCCAAATGATTAGACTAGCGTAAATCGGAAGAATAGAGAGTATTTTACACACACAAATAAACTACCTAAAACCACACTCTCCAAAATAATGCAAGTTGAATGGCTTGTATTTAACAGCGTATTAATATTCATGTGGAGCATTATGTAACTGAATATTAAATGAATAAAAATTGAGGCACATATGTAGTGAGTCAAGCTTGAGTCGCCAAAATATTGGGCGAGACGAAGTCGAGCCCCATATTGAAAACTCATAGCCAAAACCAATAAATATCTGCAAAAAATAATCAAATTTATAATGATATGTTTTGGATCCACATATTTTCCCACACTTTGATCCAGACAAACATAGTAATGGAAGATAATGACAAGAAGTACAAGAGTAAGCAGGAACTGAACTTGTTTAAAAAGCAACGGGGATTGTTAAGAGCACTGAGAGCATAAAATATGAAATACGTTTCATGGATATTGAACCTCTGGTCTACAGATCTGATCTCACACCAGATGTAGTGCTTCCCTATTTAAGGTCCTCTTTTCAATTCACAACTTTAAACCACAATCTCATTTTGAAGTAGCTCATGCATACTCATTCGACAGGACAAAAGAGTAATATTAGAAGGTTCCTGCAACATTCTTCCAATATTTTAGTCTGTAAAAACAAGTTGATCCCAGTTTCTGATGAATGAAAGAGTTGTGTCCTTTTCATTCTTTTGTTGTCAATATTAGAAAACAAGTATTTACAAGCTCATTTAGGGTAGTTTTGTTAAAACATGAACACTTAATCATACATGTACCCAGAAGGCAATATATTTCAAAGTGAGTGCATAATTTTCTGCATAATTACATTTACCTATTGCTCCATGTATTTCATGTTTAGATAGGTGTGAAGGGGTATAATTTGATTGGGACTAGTATCACCTTAGTTTAATCTTTCTTTCTTTCTCTTCTCATTCATTCATTCATTCATCCATCCCATTCATTCATTCCATTCATTTCATTGCATTTCTTCATTTTCATTCATTTCATTCATTTCTTCATTTCATTCATTTCAATTCATTTCATTCAGTTCATTATTGTTAGTCCAACATTATTTATATACAGGCACTGGACAATAGTTACATGATATAATTTAAAAGTACAAATATCATGTGGATTAATTGTACAATAAAGTCGAATGGCAAAGATACTTCAAAAGGCAGAGAGTGTAATGCGTGCCCTCGGTTGGCAAAAAGTTTAGAAAAAGGCTACAGGTATGGTCAAAGGTCAAACGTATTTGAAGAACATCTCCAAGGACACAGAAAATTGTTTCATTATCTTAAATTGGTGGCAAAGTGTAGGAATTAGATTAGTAGGATTTTGGTGTCAAGAGGCCAAAAATTTTCACTGGGCACAATAAATTCAGATTGCGTAACAAAATTAGGTCCACTGGACCCCATACTTTACTAAGCTCTGAAAGGCCAAATTTTTTCGAAATATATTTTCCAAACCTCAAATGCAAAATTTATTGACATGTTTCGCTTAATGCAGCATTCAAAATAGTGTTAGTATGGGAAAACCAAAAATTACAATATTGCAATTGGCATTTATACTATTTGTATGTCTGACAGAAAAACCAACTTGTAACATTGAAATAAGGAAACATGATTACCTCAAAAGTTTGACCAAATAGCACAATAGCAAATCATGGAAATCTTACGCACCATGTATTTGGACACTGAAAGTCCTGATTAGTAAGTATACTAATAAAAAACTTGGAAGGCTGGTCTCGGGACCAGAAAATATTCCACTGGACGATAATTCTAACATTGGAAATATGGGGTCCAGTGGACTTCAAGTAAAAACCTAAGTGGGAACCTGGTTAACACCACTGCCCTATACACATGGATAGCGGGTCTGAGGCCGCCGATTGAAATATCAGGAAGTTGGTTTTTAACCTATACAATATGGTGGAAACAATGCATACACCATGTCAAACAATATAGAACATTCTGTGTGGAATATGTGCAGCAACAGGGTATGCATTGTTTACACTATCTTGTACAGGTCCAACCAACTTCCTGTTGTTTCACTCGGCGACCATTCAATGTGCGGCAGGCCCGATATCAATGTGTAGAGGTCAGTGGTTAACACCAACATTGTCTTTAATTGTGATCAAATGTTCTATGCCAGGAACCATATTCCAACAAGTTGCACACCAAAGCTTTTTAAGCCAGTTAATATCATTGTGATAGCTGATCATAAGGTAACCACATGTGCAGTTCAATCTTGAACTCTTGCCACATTACAAACAGGGTTATTTTCTATTCATTAAAACTGCACTGGGGTGACTCCGAAATGATAGGACAACAGGAAGTGATTTTTGTCCCAATAAGCCCGGTGCAATTTAGGCAATGCATGTATCTCCAAGTGCGTGTCAGCAGAAATAGAAAGTGACTATAGTAGATTTGCACTGATAGGAGTACCGTCACTTTTTACAGATACAGAGTTTATGGGAGGGGGCGTTATTCCTTTATCTACTTATGACTATATCCAAATCTTCTGCTCAAACTCACGAGAATATACATGAAATTTAAACCAAACAATCTCGGCATCGCAATACAAAATCACCCGGATTGTCCATTCAACATCACTGTCAGTTTTCTTCCAATTCCAGAAAAGGTCAAGCAGACTTTCTTTACTTACAGGAGGAAACTGGTTCTCTTCTGTTCATCTGCTTCCCAGCCAAATGTACATGAGGCCAACCGGTATAGAAAATAATATGAGTATGGTGAAGAATTTACATTCTTCCCCCATTTGCAGTCATTATCTGACATAGAGAATGAATAACCATTTTTATAACGATCTTCCTTACTTTGGACTGTAATATAGTTAGCACGAAGAACGTTTACGTAAGCAGGGGTCAGATGGGTGAGATTCTCTAGAGGGTGGTTTTGAAGATAGGGTCGGAAGAGCTGGAGATAACCGAGCGTGTTTTGGAGAACTTACTAAAACAATCACAAGGGTAGAGACACTTCCAGTATTTATATGGGATGCTGTAATTTTTGAATAAAATCCCATTAAAAAGACTACAATACATATTTACCGTACAGTTGCCAAGTGTAAATATATTATGATGTAATATTAGGAAGGTACTTGAGAATCTAGAGCTTATATAAAAGAGATTATAAAAGTGGTGATTTGTGATGTTTGTTAATACATATTCATTGAGAACATTTCACTTGGAGTTGATGTGTTCAATTGGGTGGAGTTGTCAATTGTGTGTTTACTTTCATTGTCAACAAGGAATTCCAGACTGGTCTTTTCCGCTCACGCCATAGGAAATTCATGACACAGTAATTATTATGCGCATAACGTTGCAGCTAGACTAAACAAGATTTTGCGATGTAATCTCTCTACTTGGCTCTACTAGGCGGTCACCTGGCTTTTGCGATCACTCCACCAAAGGAACTCCTAAAAACATACCTCCTCAATGAACTCCATCCTTTACCTCAAACACCAAAATAACCTATAAAAAAAATCATTTGAATGAACTTTTTTTTTTTCCAACCAAACTCGCCAAACAACAACAAAAAATCTAAAAACAAACATCATAATAAACTCATAACTCACCAAAATAACTAAAAAAAAAAATCTGAACATAAACTTGTCGATGAAATCCATCCATAACTTAAAAAAAGAAACTCATCAATGAACTCAACCCATACCTCACCAACAATAGCTCTAAACAACTCATTAACCCTTGAGGGCACCTCTTATTCAAAATGATGCAAAAAAATACATTCCCATCCAAAAATCAAAGAAAAAAATTCAGGAAATTTGGAAATCGCATAAGCTCTTTAAATCAATTTCTAAGCTTAATCCTTTGAGGGGCCCTTCCTCAAATTATTTTTGAAAATCACCATATGGCCCTTTAATTAATTTAAACTTAACACTTGAGGGTGCCCTTCCTCAATGATGGGACAAATCCATCCCACACAAACAATCAAAGAGTGCCTTATCTTCCTTTAGGAAATCTTTGGACTATCTTCATTTAGAACTCGTTGTCAGTACTAATTGTTTGCGATCTTTGTATACCTTCGTTGGTTACTCTTTGTTTTTGTTTTTTGTGATTACCGGCTTGTGGGGCGCGTATCCGCTAACCGACGAACTTGATCAGTCGGTGCAGGCTACACCTACACCACCAAGTTTCATGACTGTTAAATAGGCGGAAAGACAGACAGATACACGTGGGCTATCTAAGCCTAGATGTCTGGGAAATCAGAAGCAAAATTCTAATAGGATGCTAGCTATGCGATACTGTATTGTGGCTGTTTCAGCACTTTTTGCAACATTCAGATTTTGAAGTTCCGCAAAATATTTTGCTTGTAGGGTTATTTTACGTATTTGAAACACTTGGAAAAAAACTAGCCACCATAGTGTTCCAAAATGTCCTTGAAGAAATCATTAGGTCCTTAGGGCTGTGCCTTTGTCGTTACTGGCACTTCTTGAGTTTATTATAAGGAGACGAAATAAAAAAAACCCCTGTTTTACGGGCTTATCCTCCCCGGACCCCGACCTGATTTTTCAGTTGTCAGAAATTTATTTTTTAGTGTTTCCCCAAATCATGTAAAATCACTGTTTTTAGCCCAAATTTATTTGATTTTGGCAATTTTTTTAAAGAAATTTGTTTGTAAAAATTTTACTTTTTCTCTTGATTTTTTTCAGATTTTGGGGCTATTTAAGGCCGAATTTTGAGCTCCAGAAAAGAAAAAGGAAGGTTCCATATGTAACCCCTTTACAATTTACAGAGAAAACAAATTATATTTATTTAAAAAAAAAAAAAAAAAAACCCTTAACCCTAAGGCCAAAAATAAAAAATAATTTGTTAACATGTCAAACTTTAAGGGGGCCGGTACATATGGAGCTCTTGCCAGAAAAAAATATTAAAGAAAAAAATTCGGCTTTACCCTCCCCGAGCCGACCGACCATACTCGAAAGGTCCAGCTCGCCGGCAACAGGGTTTTCTTTTTTCGTCGCCTAACCTTAAAATTTTCCAAATTGAGCTAGAGAAACAATTAAAGGTAATAATATGCATTTTAAGAGAACACAACACATTGACGCAACAGGGGACTGAACCCACCCTGGGGACCCTGAGTCTTAAAGCTGTAGTGTCCTTCATTTAAATTGCAGAATCCTAGATACTACTAATATGAAAACACAATCACATATCTCAAACGTATAACCCGGTTTTGCAAACAATCAAAATAGTAAGTACGTTAAATTAGACTATTTTCGGACATCTCCTGTTGACATATGACTAAAAAATTTTAGATGTTTTACTTACAGTTTCTGTTGGACCCCAACCAGGTGGTGTGTTGGAGTCTATTTCCTTTCAACTAGATATTGATAAATGTTACAGTTGCTGACACCAGGATAAGGGATCTGTGATTGGGTTATGATCTCCCCCATGGTTTACTCCATAAGCCCACTAAAAGAAAAAGGAAGAACTTATAATAATCAACAGACCATTTTACTCCAGGTAGCTCTGGATTCATTCTTTACATGTCAAGAGTCAGTCATACAGTCACATAGTCAGTCGTACTATAAAAAGAGCATTCAATACTAACCTCCTAGGGGCCAAAAGAAGGTTGTCAATTTTCAAAAGGCTTCCAAACAACCACTATCAAGCTTCCTGCTCCATACTATCTGTTATAATTCGTGGTGTGACACCCTCCTTCTACCCACTTTATTACAGTCCTCTGATTGGCTCATTACATGATATGACATATGATTACCCATCTGAGTAACCAATGAAAAATATGCCTTCTAATAGATCTGTTTGCACCTGTTTTGGGCTGCCAAAAAAACCTTGTATGCGCTTTGCTCATCTTTTGGTCAACCCACCAATAAAATGTAAATGTTTGTGTTTTTCATAGGTTTGTGGTAACAAACTGGAACTGAAATGAAGCTTTGTTACCATGATCTGATTGGTTATATAACATCATTATACCATCTTAATAACCACTGAAAAAGAACTGGTAGTGGGGCTTAAAACACCACTTGTATGTGAAACATGTTAGCCAAGGGCAGAGATGCCAACATTGGAATTTAAAACAAAAGGGAAGATTTTGGGAGGGAGCGCTTGCGCGACCGAGCGCCTCACGGCCGGGGGTCCAGGGCAATGGCCCCGGTCGGGTAGAGGGGCGAAGCCCCCAAAGCTCCTGCATTTCTATTGCTTAAAAGCACTTTGGAGCCCTAAAATACAGACATGCCAACTTGGGAATACAGCTTTCCGTATTCCACAGACCCAAAATCTTAAAAGTATTTTTGACCCGAGAATAATGACATGAAAAAGGTTTAATGTAAAGGCTAAACTTTAAACGCTCATAACTTGAAAACGAAGACTACCAATCTACATATGGATGCACTATGAGATAGAGCTCTTTAAAATACAGCTGTCCAGAAAAAATGGACAGAGCTCCACCTTCTGACAGCCCCATTTAAGGAACTGTCAGTAGAAACTAAGTCCATTGAGAATTTTTTATGATTACATGAAAAAGTTCCAGGATCAGAAATTTGACAATTGACATCATGAGAGAGCGCTTTGAATAACTCTCCTGAAAACAAATGGAGTTCCGCCATTCTGCCTCTCCCCATTAAGGACTGTCACGTATGATATAATATTCATGGAGAATATGGTTGAAGTACGTAGCACATTAAAAATAAGTCTAATACTTAAAGGGCTCATAACTTGAAAACTAAGCTCCCTAGCAAAATATGGAACTGCACCATAGATTAGAAATCTTTAAAATACAGGCTTTCCAGAAAAATGAACAGAGCTCCGCCCTCTGGACAGACCCAATTTAAGGAACACTGTCAGGGGAACTAAGTCATGTAGGTATGTTGCTTAAAAAGTACATGAAAAATATCAAGGCCTGAACTTTAAAGCTTGGAAACTTCAAAAAAAAACCGCTATAAAAATGCAGGGTTTGTGGATCTCCGTTGCCCATTGTTGCAGTTAAGTCGTTAATTCAAAATACTCAGAAGACATTAGCCTTACAGCAGTTAAATGGTTTTTAAATCAAAAGATTAATGTGAGTGAACCATGCGAAAGTGGGAGAACAACGATGTCGGAAAACCAGTTTAACAGGACTTTATAAATTGAAAAAAATCTTTCAAAATCTATGTTCTTTATTCACTCTGAAAAGAGATTGCCCTCTTTCATTAAACTTTATTGTTCTTTTATTTATTTATTCTTTCATTCTATATACGGAAATCGGG
>JAMKCH010040958.1:0-13065 GCA_023653785.1 Ophioderma brevispina | reverse complement strand
GGAAATGAGTAGGATAAAATGGGTACGCGCGGACGCTGGAGGAGGGGCACCAGGTACATAATTCCCCCAATCAAGAACAAATCTGGTAACATATATGTGCTTCAACAAAAAATATACGTAAATTGGCCTACGTTATGCTTTATCTATCTATCACCAGATCTTTAATCCGCCATAATTTAGGGAACATGGCAATCAAATCAAAAATATTTCGCCACTCCAGGATTCTGGGAATAAACATTTGTTTGAAAAAAAAACACTTTGGCATCAATGCGTCATACGTGGTTAGGAACCGCTGGATACTTAAAATCATTTTGGATATGATTTTCTTTTCTGAATGGGCAATACTTTTGTACAGTGTGTGTAGAAACTGAGTCAAATTGTATGCGTTAAGATCAAAAAATATTACAGGATGTATTCAGGGGGATGCGGGACAGCGAAAAAGTGAACCGTTTTTGCAGAACCCCCCCCCCAAAAAAAAATGGTGCCTTTTTGTCAGGATTTTCTCGAAATGTTTAATCGTTAAACATAAGCAAAACATGCGTTTTGTCCCTTACTCTTTTGCGGGATGTGGGAAGTGCGACGGAACCCGCACTCTCCCTGTACGCGCCTGATTTTAACAATGTCGGCTTGATAAACATGCTGGTAAGGGCTATACATTCCATTATTAAACACCTGGGCCCGTATTCCAAAAAGGGAGGGAGCGCGAGGGGAAAGGAGGAGCAGCGAGGGGAGAAGGCGGAAAACAGCGGAAAAAAGGATGAAAAGGCAGAGGTGGGGAGGGGGGGGACGATAAGGAGAAAACCTAATTATATAATGGCATGGATATGCAAAATAATGCAAGGGTTGGCTTGAAATCCATGTATTAAAGAAATGTAATACTTTTTTATCGGATTCTTTCATTCCTATTGAGTGCGATCAAATTCCGACTTGAGATAAAAAAAAACCTTTCTGGTGAAATCCCAGATTGTGCACATGATCCATACAATTTGCCCTTAACCACAAATATTATGGATCTTTTTTTATTCTGTGCTAGTGTAAACCACAATCAGCTGCTTATTGTAGATTTGGGGCGTCAGCGCTGTATGTCTATTTGCGGGAGACGGTATGGCAAAATTTCCTCAAATACTTCATTTTTTCCACTATTTGGTGGTGTGTTTCTACATTAAAAGCAATTATATGAATTTGTCCACACTTATCTCTGATTTATGAGTTAGACGAAGGCATCCACTTTTTTCGATTGTCTCGCAATATCGCTGCTAAATCCTTTAAGGCTAAACGAACGTTTATATGTGAGATAACGTATCCCGTAGTAACGCAATTCCAGAAAGGAGTTTAAAGTTACACGAAATTTTAACTCGCCAAAGACATGCAATTTAAAGCTTCTGTTTAAGCAAGCAAATAGTTCACCAAATATTTAAACGCGTTTTGCTTAAACGCCTTTTGCTTTTAACCCCCCCCCCCCCCCAACGCAATTTTAATTACGGCAATTTTAGCAAACCGTTATATGTGAGAAAAACATAATCCAGGAAAGATGTTACGAGACATGAGATTTCCAAAGAGAAGTGACCTCATTTTTTTTTTCTCAACCCAGGTTTTTTTTGCATATTTGGAATGATTGCCATACATTAATGCACACTAAGTGATAAGCCGAATACGACGTCTCTATGTAATAAGATTATGAATTAGTAATTTAGTCGGGGCACGACTTAAATTCAAAGAATGGTTTCCTATGGGGACGATTAGAATAGCAGGCCAGTTCAAAAACAAGGTTTGCGATTTTCTTTCGTGCTTGTCTGTTAAAAACCTTCGAAACGTTCTCGGTCGGTGGTCTACAACCGATCAAGTGAAATTGAGAGAAAATTTGTATCCTAAAAAAAATCTGTCACTTTAAGGGAAACGTATTTTAACTTCGTCAAAATGCATCGAAATTTAAAACTAAAGGGACTAGTTTAAGAAATAATAAAGTTTTAGTGTGTGTTTGTCGTCAAGTGCAGTGTACTCCTCAATTGACAACAGCAATGGTGTATATATTCTCGGCCTATAGCGCCTTAAACGATCGGAAAGCCATGATGCATTTTGCTGCGCTAAACCATTAAAACACAATGGGCCTTATACACTCAAGTTAGTTCTTTAAAAAACGACGATGTTACCCATGTTTAATTTGAAGGCCCCCCCCCCCCACTTTTCAAATTTAAAAAAAATATTTTTGAACAGTTGCATTGGTAATTGGCTGGTAAATATATCTGTTTGGTAAACTCTGCAATCTCTATGTGTCGCAAAACAGGCCAATTGTGATTGGAAAAATTAAGAGCGGACCTCCCCAACAATAATTCAACGGCTGAGTCAATGTCCTTCTAATATGAATTCTATACCTCTGCTGCCCATTATTGAAATGCAGCGTTCTGATTGGTCAGTTTACTCCCCATTATTCTGCAATAATGGGTCGCAAATGCATTTCTTATTAAATCAATATGTTTTAGGTAATAGAATAGAAATAAAGGGTTTGGCAGTATCATTCTATGGCCTCATAATGTATCCTCGCCAGAAAAACTTAAAATAATGAGCTCTTGATCTTGATCTTGATGGTATAATTGAACAGCTCCAACTGAAGCATCACTCAATGCGGATTAGAGAACGCGACGTGTACTTAGTCCTGGTACGAGCAAGAACTAAAGCTTCTGGAATTTTGAAGAATCATTAATGCGGGTAGTAGAGTAGGAAAGTTTGTTCCAGTCCCGGGCAGTATTAGGAAAAAATGACTTCTGGTGGCAGTAGGGTCTTTGATAATGGTATTTTAAGTGAGAGAGAGTTGTGATTTCCTGGTGGATGTGGTTGATGAGCTCCTAATATTGAATTCCAAGTGGTCGTCCAGCGCAAGGTTGATGTTATTGTGAATGATTTTGGGCAAGGGAACCAGGCTCTGATTTAGCCGTCTTGTCTGTAGAGATGGGAGTTGTAGTGCATATACCATGGCAGTCACAGAGCTTTTACTATCATAATCACTCATGATGAAAAAGTGCAGCTCGGTCGTGGGACAGCTTCAACTTTTTTGAGGTAGGGTTGTATGCGGATCCCAGGACAGAGCTGCAGTACTCAATGTGCGGACGAACAAGACTTTGTAGGCCTGGATTTTAACTTTGCGGGGGGCGTTGCTAAGGTTGCGGCGGATGAAACGCAACATGCCATTAGCTTTAGCGGTGGCATTATCAATATGGAGTATTCCACTTCATATCGCCGGAGAGTGTAACACCAAAGATACGTGTTGACTGGATGACAGCTTGCAAGAAAGACCAGAGAGTATATATGAAGCTCACTCTCGATTTCGTTGCCTGGAGAAACAGGGAGGTAATGTTAATTTGTAGGTTTAAAGAAATCATCCATTATTTTCCCACTTCTCAAGGCTTTTCAGGTCTTTTTGGAGAAGCTCACAGTCAGAGAATGAAGCGATGGGTCTATAAACAACACAGTCGTCTGCGAACAGGCACACATTTGATGCAAGGTCGTCCGGGAGGTCGTTGATGTACATTAAGATAGTAATGGACCAAGGACAGTCCCTTGTGGCACACCGGACTTCACATAAACGCGTTTAGATGAAGCGCCCGGGATGTAAACAGATGCGGTCTCCCAATGAGAAAAGATGAAATCAATGGTGCAGAGAGTCTTCGATACCAAAGTGGCGAAGTTTGTGCAGCAATCTACGATGGGGGACATTGTCAAACGCTTTTGCGAAGTCCAGTATGATAGCATTTTCAAAAACTGGGTAATATCAGTCATTCGCTTCAGATTTTCATGACAACAAGTTGCGGACATCCTCCATAGAAACGGAATGTTGAAAATGCCGCTCTAAGCACACAAAATGGTATAGGGAAAATGCAGTAACTGACTTTGTGAAGTCATAACTCCCAACAGAAGCCTGTTTTGGATATAGTATCTGCCAGAATGTAAATGACAGTGTTATCTTTCTTAAAAGACCAAAAGTATGATGCTTTTGTAAAAAGTTCATGTTAGGATACCTGGATCTCTCAAAATTATACTTTTGAACTGACTTCTACAGGGCCGCATGGAGGCCCATTTTACTAAGCACTGGTATCTTCGTTCACTAAAGTATCTGGTCAGTTAGTTGCATTGACCCTTCTGGAAATTAGACCCAATTTTTAAAAACAATCTGAACAGTTTTACTATAGGTACCTTTGCAATACTCATAAAAATGTTAATAACCCACCCGGTCCAGCATAATCACTCATCTTATGCATACGCACTGTTCTATGATTGGCTCATGGTCATTGTTTACGCTACCATATAAACATAAATGTGAACGCATCAGTTATATTTAGGGGGTTGATATACTTTTGAGGTGTTTGAAGAATTTGAAATGTTACTTATTCACATGGCATCAGTGGAATGTTCGTTGACTCAAATCATCATTCGTTTTGATAACAACTTGTACCGATTTGTTTTCTTTCTTTTATCAACCAGCATTGGTATTGTTTTACACCTGCTTTGTCCTTTTAACGTTTGTGTAGCGATTATATTGGGGAAGATAATCGTTTATAGGCCCCATCCCCGTGCTTATTTCATTCCTTTAATTATTACCATGCTTAGGTTTTTGTACTCCCAAAAGAATATTTAAATACAGTTTCAAGTTTACGAGTGCCGACTTTAATAAATGTTATAAATTTAAAAAAAAAACACTTTTTCTTTTTCTTTTGAATCTTGCCTTAATCGGTATTTGGTTTGATTTTAATATAATTTAATGTTGTATTGTTTTTACAGTCTTATTTGGGAAATGTTTGTACTAAATTGAGACATGGAAAAACAGAAAACATTTCCCGTGCTCGTTCCTAGTTTTTGATTTTTAATGATTTTTTTGTTAAATTGTAAATGTCCTTTAGTTTTGTTGCTATGAATTTTAAAAGAAGACCGTTTTAGAATGTTCGGCTTTGAAGATCTTTGAGCGTGCAGGACTGAACAAAGCCGCATCAAAAACTTCATAAATGTACATTTTTTTTTTTTTTTTTTTTTTTTTAATTTCAATTAATTTCTGTATACCAAATGGCCAAAAACTAAGCCAAACACCACAATTCACCGTGTTGCAGAACAGGAAGGAAAAACATAAGTCTTCCCATTGTTGAGATATTGACTAATGAGTTAGTCCCTTATTGCAATATCTTGTATCTAAAACCGAAATTACAGTGTTGAAAACCTTTTTCAGTTACACATCGGATTAGCTATTACTGATTTCAGGAAATCTTTCTGGGGTAAACAAAACAAGGACAATAGCTCCTTATTCATAGAACTTCGGGGTTTGTCTACTTTTTTTGTATTATATTACAAAATGAATAACACACACAAAAAAAACGAAACATTTTAAAAAAAAGGCTGCTTGAAGGGTTTTTTTAGAGGAGATGCAATATTGTCCTGAAGTACTTTGACCTTGTGGCAGCTATTGCCTCTACGCTACATGCATATCTGTTTTTCTTCAGAGAAGGTTGATATTCCTACATTCCAGGGAAGTAGCTTTATATAGTAGGTATTATAGTTATGCCATGTATGGCAGGCTTAAAATCCTCATACTTCGTACACTATTTTTTGGTCATAAATTAATTTTTTAATATTTGTTTCTTGAAATTCGTAGTATTTAACAGAAAGCTTTTTTCAACTGAAAAATTTAGTTTAGGTTGAAACTTTTTTGTTTTATTAAAAACTTAGTTTATGAGAAAAAGCTATAAATATTTACTGGAAAAGTTTACTCAAAAAAACTCTATTGTTCTTTAAGTTTATAATCTTAGTTTGTCAAGTGATAATTTTGAACTGAGAATTACAAGGTTTTAAATGCCATTTTGAGTTATTGCGAGATTTTTTTTAAAAGTTTATATTTGCTAAGCTATAAAATGATATATCTTTTAAAGGTTTTCAAAATTGTAAATTTGGTGTAAAGGTCACGTTTCCGATTAAAAATTTCGTTGGTTTAGTTTAGATTTTTGGTTTGTTTTATTTATATTCTAAATCACCAAAATGTCAGTGCGAACTGTGTAATTATAAACTCCAAAATACGATTTCACGGAGAAGCCTAAACCGCATTTTTTCATATCGAGTGGAAAAAATTTTTTATGTGATTTAAAGTGATAAAAATCAAGTTTTTTCAATCACATAAACCGACTCGGGATGTTTTTACTTGAAAAACTAAGTTTATTGAAATATGTTTGAGGAAAAACATGGTTTTCAAACGGTCCAACATTTAATCATGAATGACGATGATAAACTTTTTCGAAAAAAAGTTATCCGGACTAATAAACAAAGTTTGTGAAAATCTACGTTTTCCTATAGAAATACCCTAATTCAGGTTGATTATGCTAGATTTTTGGTTAAAATTTACTTTAAAAAAAAAAAAAAAATGTTTTTCAAGTAATAGGTACAGATTTCAATTTCTAATTTGAAAAAAAGTGCGGTTTTTCAATTTGATCAAAAAACTCCTTTATCAACTCCATAGTTTTATTTGAATTGAAAAAAAAATATTAGATAGAGTCCGGAGAAACTGGGGATGGGAATTAAAAAGTCACTCAAGCACGCCATTCACACATAAGGATAAAACTTGTCTAACCACCCTTACGATGCTTGACGCATAAAAAACCAACGCAGCCGCGGCAATGGCTGGAAGCCTGGTACAACTACACGGGATCCGCCTGCTCATTCAGTCCACGGTAAGAGTATTTAGCCGGTTCTGAACATTTTGTTTTCAGTTTGTAGACTTATGGCCCATCTTTTTCACATTTTCATGCGGGGACACAATGAATATGAATTATTAAAGAAACAATATATCCAGATGTTGAATCTTAAAAAGGAATTTTATTATGGGAAATAACAGCCAATTTTGAAAAAATAAGATTTGATGACGTCCCAGTCACGGCATTGATGGTTTATTATTTTGATTCGGGGGACCATTCACGGTAAAAATGAAGTGACGTATCCCTGACATTGGAAAAAAAAAAACGATTTATAGTATCGTTACGTCGGTTTTGAATCTGTAGGGATAAAAGGTAAATTGTGGTACTGTTTAGAATTAATATACGGTGTATTTTGGAAAAAAAATACTAGCACTTTGGGCAGAGGGTAATGTAAAGACCTTGATTTAACATAGTTGGATTTATATAATCGGTCCCCCCGAAGAGCACACTGATAACTGATACCCTGACACGTGAAACTTTAATGAAACCGTAGTCACCAAACTATTCATCCCGTTACCGTTTATAACTACAAATACGGCACAAAGCAGCAAGCATTCTGTATCTCATGTTTTCAACAGCGAATCCCCGATCAGATTGTGGCCGATCATAGAAAGAATACGAGACAGGAAAAGGTTGGAATGAAGAAACCCAGGATAGAACGACGAGAAAGAATATTCATAAAAGGGAAACGCAAATCAAAAAGAAAAAAAAAAAGAAAGAATCAAATTTGCAGAAGGAAAACAAAACAATTCACAGAATGGAAAGATAAAGATTAGCAAAAAAAACGGAGAAAAGTATTTAATAAAGAAGGAAGAGGGTGACTGGAGGGAAAAAGAGGGACAGGGAAAAAAGGGAGGAAAGAATAATGGACAGACAGGTATGCAAATAATGAATCAGCGGTCGTAACTACAATTGAAAAAGAAAGTGTATCATGTTTATAATAATAATTAATTAATAATAAAGGATTTATTAAACGAGCCCAACACAGGCGTCTCGGAGGCGCCGAACAATGAGGATACACAATTTTTTTAAGAGCATACAATGAAAACACATTAACTTATTTATCCATCTCGCTCGCAATCAAGCCAAGGCGAAATTGGAACCGAGTAAAAAGTACAAAGACAAAGAACCATGGATGACAGAGCGCGGACATGGATTACAAAAATGTATGACAAAACCTTGCAAGTGATTGTAATAGCTTAACCTAATATAATACATGAAACTATAAATACACAAACTTAAAAAACGGCAATTAATGGCGAAAATACAACTAGAAGTGGGACGGCACCACAGGCTAAAAAAACAATGGAAAACCCAGGAGAGGGGATAGGTTACTAGCCACATACACTCTAAAGCGAAGATCCTCAGATTCTCGCTCCCTCCATAAGATTGGCTGGCTGGGTAAGTCCACACATATATATAAAAAAACACAGCCGAAATGATTATAAACTTAAGAGCAAATAAACTATATAACCCTGGAGAGGAGGAGTTACCAGCACATAACCTCTCAGAAAGACATTACGGATCTTGCCCCCTAGATGTTGAAATGGGCAGGGTAAATAGCAAGAAAACAAATACAAAACATTACAAAAAAGTATTCAAAATGCGATTTGAAACAAGTTGCGTTTGAGTTAGTGTTGGGAGATGGCACTACGGAAGATAGAAACAGGGAGATCATTCATAGCTTATAGCCGCTGCGTATGAAAAAGATCGCTCTCCATAGAACTTACGTTGAAGAGGAAATCGGCTGATACAGCGGCTAGGCAGTGGCAGATCTGACGCTCTGGGTGGTTTGTACAGGTCAATCAGGTTCTGAAATAAAACACGGGTTGCCATTTATGGATTGCCTTGTATGCGCACAAGCAAGATTTTTATATGCTAACGTTGGCGAATTGGAAGCAGTGTACTCCTCGAGCACTGGTGTAATATGCGCAGATCGAGGGACGCGACAATCAGACGTGCAGCTGTGTTTTGAACGCGTTTTGGAGCTGAGATTTCACGATCCATCAGGCCAAAGACCAGTGAGTGTACAAACAATCTAACCTACTAGTAACAAACGCGTGCACTAGACGAGCCTGTTGTCCCTTTACTCGGTAAGTGTCGAATCTGCCCGATCTTCCTTATACCTACATAGACGACTGTGGTACAAAAGAATGATCTACCTTTGAGTCATATTGAGCGATGGATCCATTATGACACCAAGATTTCGGACTTTCAGTGAAGGTTGAATGATGGAATATACCAATCCTGATCGAATGGAACATGCGAATCTCTTATGTGGTGAACTGAGCTGGTGAAATACATTAACTCTGTTTGGTAGAGGCATTTGGATACAAGCTTATTTCCTTGCACCATGCACGAACTCTGAATAACAGCGTTCAAGCTTCTCCACGGCTAGATCTCGACGCCAGGCGGGAAGGTAACAAAGAGTTGCGTATCGTCTGCGTACGCCCACATCTTTCCCCATGGTGCCGCTGCATGTCCAACAAGTGAAGAAGCTACGTGTAAATACCATGGTCCGCAACGGACCCTTGTGTAGCCCACATTTAAGGAAACTCTCTGACACTCGTTTCTTAATTTGTCACAGACTGTGATGCGGTCACGTAGATACGATGAAAACCACTGCAGAGCATTTCCCTTGATTCCAAAGCGAGAGGAGAGCGTTCGCATCTGATATAGTGATCACACAAGGTCAACGCGCACTGAAATCTAAAGCACAAGCAACACTTCTTGACGTTTATCCAACGGGCAGATAGAAAATCATTCTGAACCTTGAGGAGTGTGTTTCTACACGATGCACTGTCTATTGCTGACGCATGGTGCTTGGAGAATGGATGTGGGTCAGATAATCTTGTATCTGGTTCATCATCATAGCAATTCTACTCAGTTACCTCCCCAAAAAATGGTCAGTTGGAAATCGAGCTATAGTGGTGACAGATAATTGGTGTCAGAATTTGCTTTCTTGAGTAAGGGAATTATCCGGGTATGCTTTAATAGAGAAGGAAATATTCCCAAATCAGAGAAATCACTATTTTAGTGAGGTGACGCAGGTCTTTGTGTAAGACTCGGTCTTGAAAAGGCAGACAGGAAGAGGATCCAATGGACAGGATGTGATTGCCGAAGATTTAAAGTTGTGTAACTCGAGGACTTCCTCCCCAGAACCCGTCTGCAATTTCTGGAACATGAATCACAAGTAAGCTCAATACCTACAGTCACAGGTGGTGTAACACTCGGCGCCGCATGTTGCTTTGCAGATTATCAATTTGAGACCTCCGCTGATAACTTTGCGAACATGTCCGCAAGGTCTTTTCGGACTTTCAATGTTCCTGGAGAGTGATCAAGTTGGCTTTCGGTGTCGAGTAACTTATCCACCGCACGAAAGAGTCACGTTGGTTTGACTATGCAATCTGACGGTGCTGTGATGGAGGCATCTGGCTTCTACCAGAGTGTTTTGATATTTGTTACATTGGTCTTTATATGACTCCTATCGCCATCTAGACCACTCTCAACCATTTCCCGTTCACCGCGCTACGGTTCTTCTTAGTGCAGCTCGCAAGGAATCCGTATACCACGGAGCATGAGGGCGCAATATTACTGTCCCTCGCCAGCTGGTGCGTGTTTCCTCTCTCAAATTGTTTGACAATATATCATTATAACGAACTAACCGCCCAGCGCGTCTAATCTTATGTCAAAATGGAATTCAATAGAACTTTCAATCATGGCGAAGTCAAGCGTCCGTTGATGTTGCGAATGGCTGCGAGAAAGCAACACGTTTAATACTTTGGGAACCTGGCGGATCTGAATGTTAATGATGGCATATTCAACACAGTGCATATTGGTCTGAGGGCATACCAACTTCTTGCACACAATCGTAGATACAAGAATTGTCCATCCGCCTTCTGGTGATTATCAATCCAAGTAATGGTTTGTTACATGTGTCCGGACCCTTTACCATTTGTGCTTTCAGATTATGATGTCGAGTAAATTGCAGAATTTCCAAGGCATCCCGATCTTGGTTGTCATCCAGCACTATGATGTTAAAGTCTCCTGTCAATAAGCAATGCTCAGCAAAACCACTGAACCAAATGAGAAAACGACAGCTCTTCGAGAACAATGAAGTTTGTTGAGATTTGTTTTTCGCATTTGTGGAAGGACGTACAGATGACAATCAGTTGAAACGAGACTGACGATGAGGATATACGTAAGTCCATATATCCATTGATTTGAGGACATTGGTGTTCGTGTAAATGAACTTTGAGACCATCACGGACCAAAACGGCAATTCCCCCACCTCGCTTTTTGATTCGATCACATGGAAAATTGTAAGTTGGTAATGTATTCTTGATATCCGCAATGACACGATTGTCTTTGTCACTACCCGTAAGCCAACTTTCCGTAATTGCCAAACATCTAATGTCGATGGACAAAGTCACAGAGCGCAGCTGATCTATATTCTCGCTTGTGTTTCGCCCTAAGAGATCTGGCGTTCCACGTCGCAATCGAAATGGCGGGTGCATTATGGGTAGGAGTACGTTGTATATGAATACGGCGGTCGGTAAGTACATATATCCTGGTTTCTAAAATTGAAAGCGTACGTTTGAACCAGCGTTTTGAAATTCCACTACTGAAATGAATACCGAAGGCAAAAATTGTGGGGAAAAGGATGCGGCCCGTAGCGATTGCGTGTTCACTTTTCCTGTGTTTTCGAGCACTCGAAGTACCCACAAAACGTTTCAATATTCCTCGCTAGGTTCTATAGGTCAGACCCATTACCGATCAATTGAAAACAAAACTAGTAACGGACCCTCTGCTGCAAAAATCTCCATAAACCCCTTCGTATTCCGGAGATATTTGAAGTTAGTTTCATTTCATGCATTCGCTATGACGGACTGAAACGTTAATCTCTCACGCATTACTAATTTGATAATATCTTTTGCAGTCGTGACACAGCCTACACCCTTTCCGGACCGCCGTAGTATAATGAATAAATGTCCTTATTGAACAGTCGAAGCAGATTTGATTGGGTTTAATGCAGAGAATTCTGGGATTCTTTTCGTGACCAAAGTCTTAATTGATTTGTCTTGTGATGACCAGCTCTTGATCCACGATATTTTAATTGTGAAAGTTTGTGACAGGTATTAATGGATTGTTTATCACACCTTTCCTGGCAATACGTGAAGGCGCTGACTTGAACAGGAAAGGTCGCATGGCAGTAGAAAAAACAGAAGTACCACAAACAATATAGATTCAACAGATTCGAAGAGCAGAAGTGGAAAACGTGCGCCGGTGTATAGACACTCAATTGCCACACAAAATTGATGATGACATGGAACACAATGTTCTAAAATACAAACGAAACTTGTCAACCAAAAATGGAAACGAAGATAGTTAAAATAGTCTCTGGTGACACGAAAGGTATACAAAGTAAAAAATATACACTAACTAAGTTCAAAGTACAAAAATTCGGAATGCTAAATACGAGCTACTTCTGCAGCAGTTGGAGGTCAGCGCCATTACAGGCAATTACAAGTTCCATTTACACGCCATTAAACGTTCTTTGTTCGAAATGTGGATCAAATCCGTATAAGGTCCATTATTCAGAAAGACAAAAATATTTCGTTAAATCGGGAAAAGTCATTGGATGAAAAATTCAGTTTATTCCGAAAGGTTTTATTCCAAAGGACGAGATTCCGGGAAAAATTATGAGAAACGACCCTTTCGGATAAATGAAACTTTGGAGTAATAACACTTCAGAATAATAAATTATCGGTTTTTATTCTGAAGGGTTTTTTATTCCGAAAGGTTTTTATCCGAAACGGTTGATATTTTACAAAAATTCGGAGAAACGACCTTACGGAGTAATGGCCCCTGTTCGGAATAAAACTACTGGTTTTTAATTCCGAAGGTTTTATTCCGATAACGGTCGATATTCTGAAAAATCAGGAGAATGAAACGACCTTTTCGGAGTAATGACCTTTCGGAGTAAATAGCCGTGGAATAAGTAAAACAAATGGTTTATTCCGAAAGGTTTTATTCCAAAAGGTCGATAGTTGAAAATTCGGAGAAAACGACATTTCGGTGTAATGACCTTTCGGGAGTAATGACCCTTCAGAATAACAAAAAAATATGGGTTTGAATTCAAAAGAATTCTTATATAGAAAGGATTTAATGACCCTTATTTCATTTTCGGAATAAAGGACCCTGCGGAATAAAATCTTTCGAGCAAATGACCTTGGGAGAAATGATCGATCGGATGATTAAAACCTTTCGGAGTAATGATCTTTTATTTTCGGAGGAAACGAAATTCGATTAATTGAAACTTCGGCTAAGACCCTTCGGA
>JAMKCH010040957.1:0-13692 GCA_023653785.1 Ophioderma brevispina | reverse complement strand
AGAGGAGAATAAGAAGGGGGCATATCAATTGGTAACAAACCATGCTGATGGGGTTTATATGATTATAGTATCTATTCTGGGAATGAGGATTGAATATTATTTTCAAGCAAATGTACGCATAAATGATGGTCTTTAAGTGAGCCGATTTGGAATATCACAGAATTGCAATCGATTTTAGTATCAGCAAAAAACAGGTTTTGAAACAAACCGATACGGTGCCTTACTTTCCAAAAATATATCTTCCTTGCGTTTTCTACTATAGTGAAGCTTAGCAAGTTACAAGAGGAAGAAAGTGAAGGGGAGGCTTTCAAAACTGAGGTTTCGGGGATATAGCGCCATGGTAGGCAAGGAGGGTCTTCTCATTGGTTTTAAAATAGAATTAGTTTTAACATTAATGAAGAATTTAGGCCTACTGTGTGTAGTGGCTAGGAATCAAATGGGAACATGATATATTGAACAGTTTGGAAAGACAGTCCAGTTACTAGATGTTATTTGTGGTTAATAAAGCATGTAGGCCTACACCTAGACCAAGAATATTTTTAGACATTAGCTGAACATTAGGTCACAAACTATTTGGAACGCACGAACACACAAAACAAGCAAGTACATGTTGAGTGCACGAGCCCCCAAAATAATAAAACCGTGACCCATTTGAACTCGGGTAAGTTTACATTACAAAGTTACACCTACTGGGATGATATATGAAGGTACTATCAGTGATTTGCTAAATTATAAATCGAGCAAAAGAGTTATCAAAAAATAAGATTTGTGCATGTTGGTAAAAAGTGTCGAGTAGCTTAACATACCCTGAAAGTTGATTAGAGATCAACAACAGCCTAAATAAGGGAAAAACGGATATTTTAGTTCAACAGGGTCACTCGTAATTGAAACGGGATTCATATTGTGAATTACTGCTGTTCTTCCTTTTCTATCAGTTGGAAAAAAAATCATAACTTATGAGAATTTATAGACTCATTCTTCACTTCTAAGCTATTCCTTCAGAATTTAAGATATTTTGACGGACTTCGGATGGATCACTGATAGTGTCTTTAACGAAAGCCCAGGAATGTGCCAAATAGAATTGATGTGATTGTGTCAAGTCTACTAGGAGGGACCAGAAGAACATTCAAGATTTTTAAGGTATCTGCGATTGGTGATAACATCATTTGTGGTACCATTGATTATCGCCAGTAATAGAAAATTCCAGGTGAAGGGTGTAGAATCTATCATGACAGGACTGATAATCAATAGTTTACAAATGATGTCACTCGTACTGGTATTCTTGTCCTGGCCCTGTGTATGGCAATGGGAATGTCCCACAAAGATTTGCTATAAGTTATCATCGTAATTCCGGGACCTTGTAGCACATATCCGTGTTTAGGAGTCAGGCATCCTTTGTATCATTTGCGGTCATTTGAGCAGCAGAATTAGGTTTGCAAATTTTGATTAAAAGTCTCTTTCAAATTCCTCAGGCCCGCAAATTTGAGAGACTAGTGGAACTCAAGGTATGTGAACCATTTCAGCTATTTTGTTTGTTTTTGTTCCATGGTTGATTAGATAATCTAAAAAAGGTTACTATCCAGAAATTTTCAGTTGATTCTATGTGGATTTGATGTTGTAGCAAATGTTAGATCAGCTCCTCTTTGCCAAGAAGCAGATTCAATCTGCACATTAGATTAGGTTAGGGCTCGCCGAGAAATTGTGGGCCTGGTCGAACCTTGGGGAAATTGTGGAATTACTGTTGCCAACCGCCTACAAATTATTCAAAACAGAGCTGCTCGAATAATATGTGGTGCTAAATGGGACACACCCAGTAAAGTGGTTCTTAGCCACCTCGACTGGAAACCATTCTCTCAAGGCCAGCAATACAACTGCTCCATTTAACATACAAAATCTTAAGTGGAATAGCACCTCCCTCTCTAACTCGGCTTTTCTCCTACTCTAATAACAGCTATCATTTTCGGCACAGTAAATATAATGTTGTCATTCCTCTACCTAAAACTGACTACAAAAAACGTAGTCTTTCCTATCGAGGTGCAATATATTGGAACAACCTTGATGAGAATATTCAGCAGTCTATCACTTTGAATGTATTCAGGAAGAAAATCAAAGACTTCTTGTTAAACTGCTGTTTTAATTTGATTTTGGTCTTTTGTTCATGTTTTGTCATATTAGATTTGCTTGATTTTGTATGTGTTTCTTTACTTTTAGCTTAAAATAATTGTATTTTGTACATATGTTGTTGATGTACCCACGGCCCCAAGGAAGAACAACTTTTTGTTGATTGGTGAAATAAAGTTGAAATGAAATGGAGTTACGGGCCTCTTTACATTCGGACCACGAAGACCAGTGTAGTTACGGGTTTTCAAAATCGACAAAAAATGGCCATTTGACCGCAAAGAAAATGCAACAAATCTGTCAATTTATAAACATTTACTAACAGTGAATGTAAATTTACGAAGATTTCTAACAGTGCAGATACGATTGATTGTGACGTGCGATCCTGGTATTAAGACAAAAATGGGAAAAATGCATCGATCTCTCATAATAATGATCTCTCAGTAGATTTACTGCCGTTGGGCATACCGCACGCAAACTTCACAGCAAGGTATCTTTTAGCCAAAAAATGACGAAATTGTATCCATTTTTCAAAAATGGATACAATGTTTCCATTGTATCTCTAAATGTTTTTTTAATGTTTTTTGTTTGTTTAGGTCTAATTTCGCAATCTTTATAACCATCCGTAGTCTATCCGTACACGGTGAACGTTCTCAAGATGTCTGACGAGGAGAAAACCTGGTTGCTTAGACCAGATGACGAGAACCACTTTTCTCCCACTACCTCTATGGAAGATCATCCAGTGCGTAATTCCTCACGTATTGACAACCAAGAAAGCTTCACATTTTATTTGCGTGGAGGACGCATGCTGACATTTAGGCGCGTGAAGTTCAACATATTCCTCAGCGTTGTAACGGTTATTACGAATGTAATGATGGTGATATCACTTCCTCTTTTCTCAGGTAAGTTATTTTTGTCGAAGTTGAGTTACCGTATTTGCATTATTGTATTGGGAGTTGCTTAGTAAAGTTACCTGCTATAATGGTAAAGCCGATAACAACACGGCTGTTAAATACGTGTGATTGTTTTGTGCACGTCACGAAAAAAAATGCAATTTTAAGGTACATTTAATGAGCTTTAATATCCTTTTTCAGGAAAGGTATATTTTTTGCTTTAATATGTTGCAAAACTCATAATTGAGAGACACAAGGGACCTTTTAAATCTTGATGACAAAATGACATTGTAGTTTTAATTGAGTCGAAGCGAGGGATCTGTAATTGCATTGTTCTGCGTTAAAATTTGTCATTGTAACATTACTCTCTAATTTCTCCTTTCTTGTTCTTGCTTTAAATCTGAGACAAGCACTTTAAATAAACACTACGTTAAACCTGTACAAAATAATTACATAGTTACCAAATGCTTTTCCTTTAAGGAACTGTCGTCAACGACGAACACAACGCCGAATACCCAGTGATTTTCTTCACTACAATATGGTTCCCAGTGTTTTTCTTTGGCCTGGTCGGTCTGCAAAAAATTCTCGCTCCAAATTCCCTAAACCTGAAGGCAGTTTTTGGAAGCTGGAGAAGCCAACTTGTGAACGCGTTCGTTGGATTTCTCAATTGTATCAACGGCATTCTGGTTGTATATGCAAGCGATCCCTCCCGTACGTCACCGTCACTGCAGGCTTTGCTCGGTACATCTATTATTCCTTTTACTGTGATATGTCGGTATATTATACTGCGAAAAGGTGAGACTGAGTTGTATTCGCATTGGCATGGTGCACGTACTGTAACGTACATTTGCAGATTCAACATCAGATATTAACTCTTAAAATATATATATATTTTTGGTGCATTGGTCTTTGAGTAACGACTAGCTACGACTGATAACGAATCTCCATCAGTAGTAGTCAGATATTATAAACTAATATTTTAAATCACCTTATACATTTTATGTTGAATAACGAACTCGTACTTCATTAATGTTATCCTGTAGGAGTCAGCCGAGCACGGCTTGTCTGTACCGGAATTGTTTTCATCGGGCTTTTTATTTCGTTGGAGCCAGAAATCTTCAGCATCGACACCCATTCATCTGATGGCGCTAGTTCCCAGAGTGGTGACTCCATTTCATCAACTATTTGGCCATTTATATTTGTTCTTGGTTTCCTACCTTTAGGAATTCTGAATGCCTTCATTGAGAGGCAATTGAAAAAGGATGAGGTAAGGAAAACACGAGTTCTGATCCATTTGTTATTAATTTGATATCGATATATTTCCAGAACTGCCTTCGTCATAATAATCCAGAACTGCCCTCGTCATTATTTAGAACAATTAAAAAAATAATGTTTAACCCTAGCACAACTAAATCTCACCAAAACTCACTGTGTTAATTGAGAAAAATGCACTAAGTCCAGAAAGTAGCGATGACGTCATCAAACCAAGACTCATATGGGCACGAAATCGCTGGCCGGGCCAGCGACACCGCCGTAGCGTGCTATCCCGGGTCACGGGCCTGGGTTCGAATTCCATCCGAATTTGCGACTTTTCTTGTTCCTTCTTCCCTCACTCCTTCAGTTCCTCCCGGAAACGTCAGGGTTAGGGTTATGTCTGTTCTTTTTCTCTTGAAGCTGCGCTCTTGCATCTAGTTTAGAAATTTAGTCTCAACTGTTCACACACTGGCCAATAATACTGCAGCATACAGAATAAAATTAATCACAAATGGACTTCAAATTGTACCTTGAGTTCTTGAGTAATTAATGCCAAAATTGGGGTTTTCAAATAGATGTTATAGACCATTCATATGATTGGCCAATGTCGGCTGCAAAATTAAAAGATGGCTCTTTAAACATGATTTCTTTAAACTTCCATATTGGGACTAATTGCAAGGTCAGAGGTTCAAGGGCCATATAGTTATCAGCAAAAACAGATTTAATTTTTTTTTTTATTCAAGAACGAGACACCGTGACACTGTAGACACGGCCATTGGGGACAAAAAAAATGATGCATACAGCGCTCAATGAGCACACAATAGATCAATGGGTGTATTGGTCACTCAGTCCACGGACACTGTATTATATGGACAACTGGGTGCTGTCGTGATATTCAATTCGAACTACGGACATAACGAGTATGGCTTTAAGTTAAAGACACTATCAGTGATTTGCTACAATCAGCAAATCGAAAAAAAAAAAATCATCAAAAACAGATTTTGCATGTATGTAACAAGTACAGGTATCCCTAACATACCCTGCAAATGGATATAAGACCAGAAGCAACCTAATAAGGACAGGATCGGAGATGTTAGTCGTGATGTCCCGAACGGACACTTACTACAACACGTAATTGAATGGAATCGATCTTGGAACACTGCCGTTTCTTCCTTTTCTGTCAATCTACAGCTGGAATAGGTAACTTTGAGAATTCTACAGACATATCCTTCACTTGAGCTTATTCCTGCAATTTTCAAATTTTTTCAATATCACTGATAGTGTCTTTTTAAGCAACCGTTATGGAGGATGTGGAACTGATTCTGTGTTATTTGTATAGACAGCCGTGCTGTGACCTTTTCTAAACACGAATTTGCACCACGTTTTTTTTAAAACATATTTTTGCAGGTGTAGTTTATATCAAACAAATTAACCTAAATTTCACTGTATTGGTCATCGATATCCCATTATGCCTTAAGGGTGGTACCTTGTCAGTTTTTCTTATTTTCTTGTTGCGGACCTTATACATATCACATGGACATCGGCAGACGAGTCCATTATGTTCAGACTTTGCGGTTTTAGCAGATCTCTTTCATAAATCTTCCAGGCATCGTAGACCGGAGGCGGTCATCAGTAGTGAGTGCACGGCTGTTTTCAGAGCATCCTTATGAGACCTTCAGAAGTCAGAGCTACTCCTAGAAAAAATGACAGTTCTAAACTTCTCCGACTGCAAAACCCCGTGACACCCTTCAGTAATTTTCCCCTCCGTTTTTTTCTCTTTAGTAGACGGAAGCGTTTGGTGTTTTCTTTCCGGGGTACAGTCATTTCAATCATTATTTGGATCGGTTCTTTTCTTCCTGACGGATTTTATTCAACCAAATTTGGAGCGGTAGGTTGTCACACTAATGACATTTTAAATATCTGTAAGCCTAATTTTTGTTATAATACATGATGTATAATATTAAGCATCTATAACTTCTAAAACCATTTTTTCAACATAATCTTCGCAATGATTTGAAGTATTAATAGAATGCTTTACGTATGGAGCCCGGGTGGGTTTAAGGTTCTGTTCTGGATCCAGAATCGATGATACGGAACTGTGTAACCCAAATGGTGAATGCGAGTTGGTCGGTTCATTATTCACAGTGCGAACGCAAACTGGGGTCGGAATGGGTCCAAATCCAGAACAGTGTTCTAGGTTCCATAGATACTCTTGATATACGCGGAAATTCTGTGACCACTCGGTGACGGAACTCCAGAAACAAAATAGATGTGTGCAGTAGACCCGATAAAACATGTGCAGTCAGATGGGACTCTGTGACTCTCCTTCTGGCCTCCTCTAAGACTCAGCTGTCTTAGAGTGTAGAGCCTCAAAACTAAAACGAAGAAATTTTGTTCATTACCAAAATTATCAGTGCTTTAGTTTATTTACTTTTTCTGTCCATTACTCTTAACTCTGAAGAGCAAAGAGTTGAATTTCACTCTTTTAGAATGACTAACAGGAACACTCCGAAAGTAAATTTCACACACTCTGATTTCAAAGAAACCAATTTGAACACTTTGAGAATTTACAAATTTGGGGGGACCATTCAATTTTCAGAGGTAGATTCCTACAAATATTTAGGCACTTATATCACAAGAAATCTGGTCCGATCACACTCATATTGAGATAACATCACTAAAGGTAATAGGCTAATTGCTTACATAAAGTCTCTATGGATGGACTAATAACTTTAACCGCGGTTTATTACGGTGATGTTGTTATATGGAAGAAAACCTTGCTCTCCCCGACCATTAATTACGCATTGCTGGTCTGGGGAGCACAAAGAAAACGGACAATCGATACAGATTGATTCCCTCTTTCCAACTTCAAATGGCGCGATGTATCCTTAGGGCTCCCCGAAATACACCAAAGGAGGCCATATATGGCGATCTTGGTTGGATGCCTTATTAATTTTTTCTCAAGACGCGAATCAAGCAAAATACCTCAATCAGCTTATGCTCATGGACAACACCGTTGGCCAAGTCTTATGTTACCACAGTGGCTTAACTTTATGATGTTGCCAGATTCCGTTCCAATTCCTAAGCAATATCCATACAATGCCAATGCGCTAATATTGCGATTTCAATGTTGCAAATCAATTTTGACATGCGGCGAATCGTCGGGAATCTTTCCAAACCCGTTTGGGTACAGAATTTTAAGCAAGCCAACAACGATTCCTATCTCAATTACTGCATAACGAGGCAGAGAAAGTCATCGCTTCATGAGTATTCCAATATTAAGCACGCTCCTGCTTTAGATAAATATCTCCTTGATAAGACCGATTGTCGCGGCGACTGTCTCTTTAAATTAAACTTCGCTTGCAATACTCGCAGGTAGATCGCAGAACCAGCAAATGGGTTCCTGATCATGACGGCACTTGTTTAACATGCCATATTGGCATTGAAGATGTTCAACATTTCTTATTTACTGAAGCATGCTTAATGATATCAGAATTGATTGAATACAACAAAACTTGAACGTGATTTTTTAAGTGCTATTAATCATCTTGATGTATGGGAAGCCTTCAATTAGACGCAGCTTACATGTCAAAACAATCCTTACGTTAGGTGGTATTGACACTTACAACAATTACCATGTTGAAGATTGTTGAAATTATTGCTGCGGTATTTGATGAATTTTGTAAGTCATATGCAAAAAGAGCTTGGGGAGATGAGAGAAAAACACATTCGAATGAACCTTCAAAATGGTTGATTGAAGTTTAAATTTGGCTTTAATGCTTTCCAATGCTGTTGTATAGTTGTAGCAAGTCAATATGCTGTTTTTCTTTATATTAGGTTTTTTAATATTTTATTTTTTTATTTATATCTCGATTGGGAGCGATGCTTGTCTTGGTATTTGTATTTGTGGGGTGCGTGTTTGTAGGCACATACTTTACCCTGAGGCATGTGTGTGTTGTATGTTGATGTAGGGGCCTACCCATTGAATTTGTGTATGTGTGTTTGCACGTGTTTTTGTATGTTGTATAATTATGTAATTATGTCGTAACCCAGTATAGGCAATGAGTGTGCGTGTGTATGGATGGTCGTGTGCGGGTGTGTCATGGTGGATGTGTATGCAATGTGTGTAATGTATACAGATATAATGTATTCTTAAGTTGTTCATTCATATTTTAGGCAGCCAAGCACTTTTAGCATCAGCATTATTTTTGCTTATTTTTGCTTGCTGCATCACTCATCATGGACGGATATAAAACATGTTCCAATCTATCCCTGCATGTGTCATTTTGCTCGTCCAGTCTCACAGTTTGGTCAGCGTGTTTGCTTTGTCCCATCCCCCCTCCTTAATTTTGTTCATTGAGCAGAGAAGAGGAGAATTTCAATTTCTGTGTACTAGTATTTTCTAGGGTGGGAGTCTAGTGGGAGATTTGTATGTGATTATTCCGGCCACCGTTGTGTAATTTACTTCATCTGTCTATTATTTCTTGTTTGTTGTTTTATTGGTTGTGGGATGCAAACACTATTGTAGTGCGTGCCACTGTTCCAAAAGTGTTTATCCGAATACATAAATAAATAAATAAATAACTTATGTATATTTTTATTTACTTTTGTATCATCGCAAGAGGGCATATCGGGATTGCTTTGCTAGTGTATCTGGGTGAGTATCTGCTTCTCTGTCCGTGGTTAATGTTTACCCTTAAAACAATAATTACCATATTAGCGGAGCGGCCGAGCCTTGAAAATTCTTCTAGTTTTTTCGAGTTACCCTCCCCACCGTACAACAAAAACAAAACCACCTTTTAATTTGAAGGATAAATATATAAGATTTAAGAAATCTGGTTGTGAGTTGAAAATTTTGGTGGAGGATGATTTCTATGCCGAAAAGAAATTGGGGGGCAATTAAGCGAAAATATATTTTTAATTTTTTTCAAGGTAAAAATATACCATCTATTTGTGGGATCCGTTTTGTTTTGAATAGGTTTTACATGGCCTAAAGGTTCAGGGTAATACTCGTTTCGGTGACATGTTGATAAAAAGGATTGCTTTTAGGAAAAAGGGATTTGGGGCTAAAAATTCTAGACCCTTTATATATGGGTATACAAAACAGAAATCTATAATATAAATGAAGATATTGATAGTCTTGCATGATGATTAAAATTTGTTTTGCAAGAAAATATAACTCTTGATATTCTTAAGTTTTTAGCTAAAAACGGGATTTTTTGACCCAAAAACCACCCCTGCCACCAAAGAATTTTGACCACAACCATCATTTTAAAAATATTTAGAAATCTTTCGAATAAAAGTGGTTGCGTTTTTGGTACCGATCGGGGAGGGGGAGGGGTTGTCGACCAATTTGCCAGTCCAAACCCCGCTCCACTAGATTTCCAACCACACAGTTGCACCACATTTTCATGGCACTTGCATGTATTAGTCCTTGAGTAATGCCCCCTTCTCATGAGTGGACTCAAAGGTTTTCTAAGGGTCAGTATAAGCGGTCATTGCCCAACTGATTGTTGTATTTCATAAGCGACAATTGTCATGATACATGAGATACAATATGTCCGTGGTAGTGTCCCCACATGTTGGTGACCTCATGTGACCTTGGTGACTCGTGTGACGCTGTCCATCCATAAACCGCGAAGGCGGTAGCGGGCACATGCTTCGATGAGCTTTTTAATTATCAAGAAATCCGCACCTAAGGAATATCTTTACTCTTTTCAGGGGGCGCTCCAGTCATCTTTTAAATTTAGAGTAATGATGTCCACTTAGGCCGCATTGTCCTCCAATTAACCATATATAATTAATATGTTTATTCGTAGGGCGGCAGTTGGGACCAGTTCAGAAATAATATGATCTACGGAGCTAAATGCAGGTACGGCCAAGGCGACTCGTCAGGGAAAGGCAAGTAATTGCTTACTGGGTCTTCATCAGTCATAGGGTTTAGCAAACCTCTGGTCTTCGTGTTGGTCCGATTTGCAGAAGGAGACATCTATCGTGTGTAGTTCCAATCTATCACGACACCGCTTGGGTCGTTATTCTCACCTTCTTCCAAGCGAACCAAAGTTTCAATGGGGTCCAGTTGTTCAATATTACAGTCGCGTTTAGGCTTGTTGGTCTCTATATCATTGTTCCGGCCGTTGTGTTTATAATACTTTGGGGAACGTAACAGCGAAAGGCTCTAGAGAGATGTCCTTAAATATTGCTTGCTTTTGATACATAATACTGAACCTGAGTAATTGCTGAATAACAGACAGTCAAATGATATTGCACTTTCTGTTCGCGAAATAATCTTCCAAAGAAAAGAGTACGAAATCGCTCCTTCAGCGTGATGCATCAGAAGCCTCTCTCTGCGGATCACGTTGGGCTATTGAATAGGAAATAAATAGCATGAAGAGATGGAATTATCCCACCGGTTGGTCAGCTGGTAAAGTTGATCTAGGCTGAAGCCAAAGAAGGACACCAATGCACTGCACGATTCTCAGAGAAAAGGTAGATCATCTTCCTATCTGTGCATGAATGGTTACAACTACCAAGGAGGGGTTTAAATATCTTGTATCCTGTATATTTGATAGCAGGAAGGACTTCTTGACAAATGAAAAGTATGGAGTGCATGCAATGGGAAGTCGTATCGATATCAGAACACCAACTAGAATTGCCTTCTAGGCACGGCCGGGTAGAAGGCATCTTAATGTAGGTGCAGAACATTGACGATGAAGGAGCTCCATCGGTTCAATGGGCACTATACAAGATATTGCTCGAATCCGGTTCAAAACACATCCAGAAGAAAACAGTACCAAACTCAGCTTTATGGTATACCTCCTATCTCTACAAACTGTGGCGCAGAGGAGGCCCAAATTATACTGGCTTATTTTCGAGCCAAGATCCCAGATTATAGTGATTATATAATATGAAGCTTCCATCTATACCGAATTCCTATTTTAATACTGTACAGTATTAAAATCATTGACCGTATTTTTGATACCGTCCAGTAGTTTTGTTACTTGGTTGATGGCAGCGTATTAGCACTATATTACGCTGGCGATCCTTTGGGCGCCAAACTTTATATGAGTTTACAGATGCTTAGGCTAGCTTGCTGCGTTGGTACTCGTTATAGCTTAGAGGGGAATCGTATTCAAAAGCGTAACGTTTAAAAAATGGCCGCGTAAACACCACACGACAAAAAACCATCTGGCGAAAAACAACTAAGCTAGTGTCAGAGTGACAGTGGGTCACAACTTGACAAGGATTACCTTCAAAGCTAGCTTGAGTTGAGTAATCTGCCTGAAAGGGTAATTCGAATTTGCGTAGGCCATGGGCAAAATCTTGAAAGTGTTACTACCAATGTACCATACCCCGAGTGCTTCGAGCACTTGTAACTTGCACTTCCAGTCAGCTTCCATAATTATTTTATCTAACATAATAAATTGAGATGGTTTTTTTCGGGTGATATGAGATATACCGACACTTGTAAAGAAATACGAACTCGCCTTCGGATCGTTCGAACTATTTTGCGACTCGTGCTAGTAATTCGCATATCACCATCAAAGCACACCAATATGATATAAATACCTTCTTTGGGTAGATCTAGTCCAAATAGAGGCGAGCAGCCACTAACCTACTCTGCTATACATGCAGGTGTTATAGCATCCTCCTGAGTCCAGTTCACCCAGCAGCAACCAGTAAATAATGATTACTGCTTGTGACTTACTACCAGTATAAAACTGGTCCACTGTGTGTATTAGTATAGAGTATAAATATCATATCCACAATAGTCAGATTATCGCTTGATTCCGACTGGACGTGGTAATATTCTTTTTTTTCTTTACTCTAAAATAATATTGAAATACATTATTTTAAAAAAGGCCAATGTTTGGATTCGAACCTGTGTACCTGCATTATTAAGTCGATGCTCTTATCCACTACACTAGCGAGGGAGGGACGTAGAATGGAATTGATTTTAATCTACATACGCTTACGGAATAAAGCGTTTTAATTTATCTACGTGATATGATATCTATACTATATATAATACACATAGTGGACCAGGTTTATACTGGTTGAAGGTCACCAGCAGTAATCAGTTTTTACTGGTTGCTGCTGTGTGAAATTGGTTTGTCCAAGTTTGTGATTAAAAAATTCATTTTATTTTATTTCTCTATCGTACTGCGGAAGATTTTTCACGGAAAAAGTACTTTTTTATCATGCAAAGGAAATGATGGAGTTCCCCTAGTGCTATATTGCGATAATAGTTGCCAGGTGAACTGAGTTACGCAAAAATGAGGATAGGTACGCAGATGATAGCCTAATATTAGTATGAAAAATACCTCAATGAAGATCTCAAGACCATCAGTATTTGGCTCAATGTAAACCCGTATGAAGCAATGTAAAATAAAGAAGACAAAGGGGATTATGTTAAGGTACAACATTCAAAACCAATCTCACTGTTTTAATCATATTAATGTATCAATGGACATGTCGAGATTTGAAAACTGTTATTACAGTCGACAGCCGCTTATATAGCGGACACTGCCGGCGAGAAAAATCCCGATTTTAACCGGGCTTTGTCCGATAAAGCGAAAGCGGCACACACGTCACCATTTTGAGGTGGTGAGGATGCACAAAATAGGCAACAACAGCGATGTGAGCACACAACAAAATGTTGATAACCAGTTAGAATGTTTAATAGCCATGGATTGTTATTAAAATGATGAATGACACATGTAAAATAAAAGAAGAATTAATAGTATACAATACAAACTGTACAGGGTGTCCCTGTTTGTTATAGTTGTGAATCGTCACCCCAGCGAACATACGATAGTGTCGCATTTTTTCACAGATCTATTTTGTCCTATCAAGGTTCTATTAGGTCAGTGCCATCCAAGACAGTTAAACTCTCAGTTTGATAAAGACACAGAGTCATCATGTCGAAAGCTCACGTAAGGGAATCTTTTTGCTGTGAGTAAAGGTTTAATTCCCATTTCATTCATGATAGAAAACCACAGCAGTAAGTGAAGTCAAATTTTCTGTGTGACATTGGGGGGGATGGGGGTTTGATGAAATTTAAGAAGGAATCGGGTGTGCTGAAAAAGATGCTTAATTAACCTAGCACATGTGCGCGGCGAAGAGCGCTAAAAATTTGCCTTCGAAGCTAATATCGTTAAATGTAATTGTAATTAGAACAAAATGCGCGCGAAGCGCGCACGGCAACTTGAACATTTTTTAAAACTATATGGTAAAATATGAGGTTTTTAATTTGGTCAAACACTATGAACAGGCATCAACATGGGGGGGGGGGGGATCTTATTGAACATCCCCCCTCATCAAATATTTGGGGGGGGGGATATATCCCCCATTCCCACGGGATTAGGCCTATGCTGAGCGTAACACTTTCACCAACGTCTTCTAAGGATTACGGCAAGGATTGCCT
>JAMKCH010040956.1:0-13273 GCA_023653785.1 Ophioderma brevispina | reverse complement strand
ACCCACAAGACCTCTCAGAACATTTCTTATTTGTGTATCCTTAAATATTGCAAACATGTTTGTTAATAAGGGTATAATGATGTCGTGAGTTTTTTTTAATTAGGATATTGAGGGAAAAAATATTTTTATTTTATGGGTTACCAATTGCTTGGAAAATAAAGGCTTTGTATTTAAAACACCAGGAGTTAACCGGAGTTAACTGTGGGCTTCATAAGGCGGGGTAGAGTTAGAATGGTTTTTGGGGGTTTGTTTGGTTGTTTGTTTAGAGTTAGAAGTGATATAAATACCCTCCAAAAAATTCTGTGAATGAGTTGGAAGAGTCAAGGGGGGGATATATTTTAGTTCAGCAGTCAACATTAATGGTTGCATTAATTAATGCTTGTTTGAGATGTGTGCGAGCTAAGGGATGCCCATGGCTACCACAGGTTAGCCGTTGTGTTTTCATAATTCACTTAACAAATTTGATTGGTAATTAGGTCGGTTTCGGGTTGTCAAATTCTGTAAAACAAATGTTTCTCAATTCCTTTGAAAAGTTAATTCAGTATGTGGTGGCTAAATAAATATTGCTTTTTGTTGTGAGCAGGGAAATTCCTCTTAAGTCTTGCATTCGCTCATTAGTCTTTTTGGACTAGGCAGCCCGTTATTCGCCACCTTACAAATTTCCGCATGGAGGATACAGGACTTTTAGGATTTGGTTTAAAAGGCTGTAGGGGTTATTAAGGTGCTAGGTAAGGGCTTTTTCCAGACCTTTTTGGTTGGTTGCTTTTGGAGGATATGTAAGTTTTCAGATAGTTTTGCGGAGTTTTAGTGTTGAGGTTTTTCGGTAGTTTTGCCAGGGAAGTAGTTTGTGTAAGGGAAAATGGCCATGTTTGGGGGGAGGACTGGGGTAGGCCAAACTAAAGGAAATCTTGGTTTTTGCCACCACCCTATTGATCGTTCAAAAGCTTCATAGGAATAAACTGTTGGGCAAGTTTGGTTGTAATTTAAAATACTGTAAACAATCAGTTTCCTAGATTAGCATTGTGCTTTGTTTTGGGTTCATTTCGGTCTTCAAGGAATTGATGGGACTTATTGATTCATGTATGTACTATGAGACAAATTGCTTCGCTAATTTGCACATGCTGTTAGGATGTTAGGATATAGTATTTTACTGAGGCTGCTGAGTCATTTGTCACGTCAGGTTTATATATTAAATTACCTGGTGCTCCTCAACGAACCAACACTTAAACTGTTAGTGGGCGAAGGGGAAAGTCAAGTGGAGTAGAGTAGTAGAGTGATCCAAGAGTACACAAGGTTCTGGGTTACACTGTGTGTTTTGGGGTTAATTTCGATCTTAAGCAATTTAATTATGTTGTACCTCTGGAGCACCAATAGCTCTCTAAGTTGCACCATTGCGTGTTAGGGATTTTAGGCTTAGAGTATCTTACTGAGGCTTTATGAGTCATTTGTCACCAGTATATTACTATATAATATATATATATATACATACTCAAATGTTGCTCTCCTCAAATTACCAACACTAAAACTGCTAGGTGGCGGAGAGATGTCAATGGAGTATGTCCAAAGTACACAAGATCTGGGTGACCCACTTGTGTGGTTTTGGGGGTGGGTTAATGTTTGATCGTAAGCAATAGTTCATGTATGTACTCTGACAGAATAGCTTTCCTAATTTGCACTTGGCTGTTAGGGATTGTTAGGCTTATGGATCTCATTGAGACTTGTGGGAGTCATTTTGTCACTAGGTTGTATTAGTATATATATATATTAAATCAGGTTTGCTCCTTCAAATACCACAAATTTTAAACGCTACTAGGTGGCGGGGGGATAGGATATTGATCGGGGATAGGCACTGAGTCGAGATAAGAGTACACAGGGAGTAGCTTAGCTTGGGTTTGGGTTACACTCTGAGGGCGTAGGAAGTTTGCTGTTAATAGGTATATACATCTGTAATTTCACTCAAGTTTTTTCCAAAGAGTCAAAGGACCCTTGTGGTCAATTGTCAAAGCGTCAAATGAAAAAGACAGGGTCAAATTGTATTTATTGAATTTTGTTCCCCATTTTGGTTTTGTAACTACAGGCTTTTACATGGAGCCAAAAAGCCTGCACCTTAAATGCAGGTTTATACTACTTTATGTGGTAAAATTCATTGTGGTAAAATGAAATGGTCCTTTTTGGTTGATTTGAAGATATCCAATGGTCCTTTAAATTATGATGCAGTAAGCCTTTCATTGTAAACGATGGAATGGCCCTTTAATTGGTAAATGATGGAATGGCCTTTAAGTGTAAATGAATTGGTTAATGAAGGATGAACCTTTCATTCATAAATGAAGAAAATGATTCCTTAATTGAAGGTGACCTTTAATAGTAAAATGTTGAAACATTTAATTGGGAAGGTTTGGCTATCTAATTGGTAAATAATGGAATGACCCTTCAATTGGTAAATGAAGGATAGAGTCCTTTAATTCATAAATAATGGAATGACCTTAATTCATAAATGAGGAAGGAACCCTAATTGGTAAGGATTACCTTTTAATTGTAAAGGAAGGATGACCTTTACATTGGTAAATGAAGGATTGACCCTTCAATTGGTTAATGAAGGACATGACCCTTTAATTCATAGACAATGGAATCAACTTCTAATTCAAAAAGAAGGAATGACCCTTAATTGGTAAATGGATGACCCTTTGATTGGTAAATGAAGGAATGACCCTTTACGTGGTAAAATGATAGGAATGACTTAATGTAAAGAAGGAATGGACCTGATAATTGGTAAATGAAGGCTGGACCCGTTAATTGGTAAATTGAAGGCAGGGAATGACCCTTTAATTCATAGTCAATGGAATCACCTTCTAATGCATAAAAGAAGGAATGACCACTATAACTGGGAAATGAGGAGGACCCCTTTATTGGTCAATGAAGGAATGACCTTTAATCAAGACAATGGAATCACCTTAATTAATAAAAGAAGATGACCCTTAATGTTAAATGAAGGATGACCCTTAATTGGTAAATGAAGGAAAGCTGTCATGGTTAATTAATGAACCTGCTAATTGGTAAATGAAGGAAAGACATGCTGCGCCATAATTACCAGCATTAAAACTGTCGTGGCGGGAAGTCATTCACATCTCATAAACTTCATGCAGGTAGCTAATGTGTCGGTAAATGCTCCTTGGTTTGCTGGTGGGAAGCCTCTGTCAAAATTTTCTGGCCTGCTTTTTGGCTATTTAAATAAGCATCAGAAGATCCCATTCATTGCTTTGGGTGTTTAAAAGGGGGGGGGGGTGGGCAAATTCTCGGGTGTAATGTGCTTTGGCGGAAAAATTTAAGAAAAAATTGGGGGTCATGTAATGGATCTGAACTTCTATGACAATTGACTAAAAGATATAGGTAATATGAAATTGATGGAATTAAGTTAGGTAGTGGATAGGGTCATGTTCCATAGCAAAACAGTTAAATCTATGTATTTCAATAAGGATCTAATTGGGACTTAAAGTGTGAAGTTAGAGTATATTATTGGATCGGTACTTCTTTGGCAAATGCGAGGGGGGAAACAACCGGATGTCTTGTATATTAATAGTGCGTGTGCATTAGATTGTAACAGGAACTTCGATTGTGTAGTTAGGCCTGTTTATTCCGACACGGGTACCTCTTTTGCAAAATTGCGAGGAGGGGGAACCTCAGTGGTTTAGTATAGTGCTGGTCGCTTGAGAGGTTTTAGAATTGGAAAGAAAAACTGAATTGGATACATAAAATTTGTAATACTTTGATTTGGATTGGGAAATAAATAGGAGTTGATTGGAATTGGAAAGAAACTGGAATTGGATACATAAATATTTGAAATTACTTTGATTGCGATTTGGAAATAAATAGGAGTTGATTTGGAATTGGAAATAAATAGGGACTACTCCTGGCAAATATGAGCCACATTCATATCGCATGCTTCCTGGTTTTCATTCTCGGGGTGGTAATTGTAGCATTTAATGAGCGCCTTTCTGGGATATTCAAAGCGCTTTACAAATTACAAACCTTTGAAATACGTCAGCTGCCATACATACCCAAGGCATAATCATACCTTTAGGCGGCGCCAGGATCAATTCCTAACCGCTCCCCCATTTGGACCTGGGTAGAGCGAGGCTATCGAGATCTTAAGTGTATTGCCCAGGGACACAACGCGTTGGCGCCGAGGGACTCGAACCCGTGACCTTTGGATCATGAGCGAGTGTTCTCTCCACAAAAACGTTAATGAAAATTAGGATGACAATCCAAGATGGCGATCGTGATGCGTTGGTCTCAGGTGCTTAACAAAAAAGAAATTAAGTGGATGCCAAGCCATTGATATGTATTATACGAACCGGTCTTGGGCTTATTTCCGATTCTCAACCTTGCAGAAACACTTGCGCGAAAACAACTGTCTTGGATTTCGACATCGACCAAACTGCAGCCGACAATAGAGGCCAATTATTGATCACCCATTTAAAGGCGGATATGCACTAATGATCAGGGCCGCAACCCTGATTAAGTGCATTGAAATGCGCAAGCTCTGAATGTGTGCTCAGGAAACATCCTCCATCATATATTTATACTGCTTCTACACTCATTATAAAGGTACAGAGAGGCAGAGGTGTTCAAAGCAGTGGCTGGAGAACCAGACGTGAATCCTTATAATCTATGGATGTCAACATCGGACACCAGCTTTTACCCACATGTGCGCAACTGTCCGCTAACTCTAGAAAGTGACACCGCATACAACACTCACTGTAAGAGTCTTGATGTCCAGAGTTGGGACAATCTTCATATTCAGGAGGTATTGATAAAAAAACCGTTGTTATTTGAGATTAATACTTTTTATGTTTTGATGATTTAACACACCTTTGTTTGCCGTTAAAACAATAACATCCAATATTTTACAAAAAGAGTTGAAATATAATTGCGGATGAAATTATGCAGGAAACATGAAATCGTAATATTATGTCGATGTAATCATATTCCTTTAACTCTACAATGTTCAAATTTTATTTGGAAGTACGAGTCCTTTACCACTGAGTTCTGGGTTTTTCAGGAATTTAGTTTTCCGAACTATGCAAATATTGATGACGTCACTCAAGTTATACTTTAACTCCTTCATTCAAACTATGTAAAATACAGATCTGATCACATGTCCGTAATGTTACTACTACGTTGTATCAAAGTTTGAAAATATAATAATATTGCTTTATTCTTTGGTGCAATAAAGTTAAAGTATTAAAAAGTTATGTAGGATGACACGGTCAGAAATTCACCATAACACAAACAAATGAGCATTATGCACAAATGATCTGAATGTTAACTTTGTTTGATTTAAATGATCGGTTTAAGAAGTTGGAATATCCTAAACAATTACAGTGGTGATTAATACACTCAAGAATCTCCTTAAACTTGCAGATTTATTTATTTATTTATTTATTTATTTATTTATTTATTCTTTCTTTATCCAGGGTAACTTCTTCAGTATCTAGTACTGATCTCCAAGAAGGCCCTGCACAAACATTTACAATACATGTACATTTAAAATAATAAAAACAAAATAGCAAATTATAAAACTATGTATAAACAGGCAGCATAGATGTGTAAGTTATTACAACTCTCACAACCCACTCGTATGCTTACACCCACGGCCACGCTTTGTTCACTTAATGAGCACATGCACGCACGCACAAACACACACACATGACACACACACACACAATGTAAACACACACAATACACACACCTGCACATACACCGCAGACACACAAGTAAATTCACATTACATGTACATGTACAATACAATGTACTTGCAATGTAAAGCTGTATTTCTCATAAAATACATGTAAAATGAATTGACAAGCATGTAGTATATACTTTAACTTAAAGAATGGCATTTTAAACATGTTTAAATTCATGCATTCATAATTCTGCTGGACATGAGTTTCAAGTTTGTTCCATGTCTTAGCTCCTCTATAATAGAAGGAACGCTTACCTTGAGTATTGTTCCAAAGAGGGACAACAAGGGTTTTGGAACTTTGGCTACGAGTGCATTTATTATGCATATGCTCAACAAAAGGAAAACTTGGAACTCAAATAAGATGGGGCAGAACCATTGAGACATTTAAAGACAAGAATAACAAGATGTTTTTCCCACCTTTTATCAAGTTTACACCAATTTAGGGAATGCATTAGGTCAGCAACAGGAGTTCTGATATCAGCACTAAGCAATATTCTAGCAAGTCTATTATGAAGTATTTGAAGAGAATTAGATAAATTGGCATTACAATTTGACCATACAGCACTACAATAATCAAAGTGTGGAATTACAAGTGCATCGGCAAGCATATTCAGGCTTCTTTGGGGCAGATAATACTTAACTCTACGAATAATGCCAATGCATTTGGAAACCTTATTTGATATAAAAGTTACATGATCATTCCAACTTAATTGTTGGTCGAAAACAACACCCAAATACTTAAATGAATTGACCTTATCTATAACATTATCTGCATATGAAAGAGAGATATCATCAAATTTGCTCAGAATATGATTTGACCCAAAAATAATAAATAATTATACAGCTGATCATGTACAGCTCTTTCAATTATCTTAGAGATTATATTTAAAACAGATTTGGCCTATAGTTACCAACATCAGATTTACAACCATCCTTAAAAATAGGGTAACTTTGGCAAGTTTCCACTCTGAAGGGAATGTGGAAGTAAGTAAAGACAAATTACATATATAAGCAAGTGAGTGACAAATAATTGGAGCAGCAAGTTTAAGTAAATTAACATTGAAATTATCAAGCCCAGTTGATTTGTTGTTAGGAAAATTACAAATTTGGTCAAAAACATAATCATCAGTTATCATATCAAATTCAAATTTACGTGTTACGAATAACATATACAGGGTGTCTAAAAAAAAATTGTACTGTGATTATCAGGACTTGCGCCCTCTTTGGGATCACTCAACCGTGGAAATTTTGTTGCCAGCATGTAGCATAGTCAGTTATCTTCTTTTCCGGCAAAAATTAGAAACTTCCATCAACACCTTATGCAAATATCGGCAGTTATGCAAGATCATGCCATTTCAATTTCTGCCAATGGGATTTACACAGTTAAGGAGTGAGAGGAGAAAACTTGGGCTGAGAATTTTACTTATAGGTCTCTAAACTTGCTAACCCTAAATCATATCGAGAGCATCAATTAAAGAATGCATTTTATGAATCCTTATGACCAGGCAAACAATCCGAGTACTTTTTTTCTACATACCAGCATTCTTCATTTAAATGCCATAGGACCTGTTTTGATCCAAATTTCAGTTAAACGACCCCTATACCACTTCAATCAGCTCCCATGCTACCCCTTCCCTACTTTCCATCATGCATTTTTTTGTGTAGCCAGTGTGTAAGAAAATCTCTAGTATGCGTATGTCTGTCTTTCCCCAAAGTTGTAGTTGCTGGTAACTTGGGGAAGATGCGTCTTTCACATGATTACTTTGCCAGGGTAGTTTAAGTGAAGTAGGGGTCATGAAAGGTCATCTAGGCAGGCCTCGTAGATGAGGCTTAATGCGATCATAACCCTCAAATTCCAAATGGACCACTTTATTTATACTGGTTTCTTTGAAAAATGTCTCACATTTAGCTAATTTAGATGAAATTTGGACAAAAGTTTTCTTCTTGATGATGAAATGCCAAAGCTCAAGACAATGTGGGAGAGGGTAGGTCTACTGGTACGCAAATATCTATACACAATCGTAGAACCCCCCCACCGGATCATGTCCACTTTCAATATTTCACAAACAAACCCACATAAATTATGCATATGGACCTGTACGATTGTTCAACTATAACAAGCTCCAATTTTGCTGAAAGCATACCAAAATATTTTTATCTTGTCGCAGGACTCACTATGCATAGTTTTATTTAGTATACAATTTATGGTAAGAAGAGCTGGCTGAATGATCAGCCCACGTTTTCTCCCTCATTCCTTAACTGTGAAAGATCCTCATTGGCAGAAGTTGAAAGCAATGATCTTACATAATTTTCCGATATTTTTGCATAAGTTTTTTCGTGGAGTTTCAATTTTTGTCAGGAAAAGAGGATAACTGACTATGCTACATGCTGACTACAAAATTCCACGGTTGAGTGATTCTAAAAGAGGGCTCAAGTCCTGAGAATCACAGACCACACATTTTTTTGAGACACCCAGTACACATGTTTTGTTGATTAAAGTTATGAAAACTTAAAAGTTGGCCTACCCACAAATGACCTGGACTTATTATCCTCATATCAATGTCCTCATCTGTTTTGGGGTATGTTTATTTTTATGTGTAAATAGATGTATCTCTGTTCTCCAATGGCCGAGACTATAATTTGAGAGCAAATGAAGAACTTTCCATTCATATTTAATGTGAAAATGTGCCAGTGCCGCTTTAATAATGTGTTGCCATTTTCCATGGGGTTGTTTTATTTTTTCCTGCACTTATTCATTCAATAAGTTTCAATTTGCCTTCAATCCCTCTACCTTTTCGTTTCAACCATGCAGACATTTTCAAGGGGGTGGGGGTATAGGCGGGGGGGGGAAAAATATATTTACGCTCATCACTAAAAACACATTTGCAAAGGTGAAACGGGTACCGGGTTACGGTATAATACTATCAATTCAATTGATTGTATTATTTTCCTGACCTCCTGATGAGGGGCAAGCTTGTAGACTCACTTTTTTTTTCAGGTATGGATGTTTGCGGCCCCGATTTCCGAACTTTGGGGCTTGTGAACTTATTTTAGGGTCCGAAAGTAGGGGCTTTGGAACTGAAATTTTGACAATTTCGCAGGCTTGAGACTGAAATTGGCAAATTCAGCTCTGAGCAAAATTCTGAAAAGGGGACCTTAAGACTGAATTATGGGGGTCTTGGGAACGCTGGAGAGACGCTAAATGAGCGGGGTCTAGGCCGCCCATACGGTTACCCGTATATACCTCTTTCCAATGTCATTGCCCCCCCCCCCCCCAATAATGAATGGACTGAGTGTGTAGGCGCTTTTTTTTTTTGTTTTTTTTTCTTTTTTTTTTTTAAGAATGATTTTTATTAATCCGTCTCATGCACTGCAAAACTGTGTTTAGAGATAAACATTTTTCTAACACATTTCTGCTTCCACTTTGTAAACATGTCGAAATCTTAACATATTTAGTGTAATGGCTAGTGTTTAGCACTAAACATTGATGTTTAGCAATATTTGACCATGCATGTTTAAAGCTTTTAAAACATGTTTTACAACGTGAAGGCAAGAAATTTTTCATTGCTAAACACACTTTTTAGAGTGCTTTCCTTTTTCTTTTTTTTCTGTCCATTTTTTTATTTCTCTCTCTCTCTCTCTTCTCCTACTTAAATCGTAATGGGGTCGACGGATACGGGGAATCGGGGATCATTATTTTTGGTAGTTTTGAAGTATTTCAGGATTTAAAACTATTGACTGTCATTATACTACCCGGGAGACTTTAAACTAGACCAAATAACCCCTAAGAGTTCACTTCCTGAGACCATACTACTAGCCTACTACTATACAAATCTTAACCTACAATAATAAAGAATACAATAAACTGACTATTGTTATTTTACAACAGAACAATCATGGTGGGCTTTTTTACAAAATAAATAGATAAATATCCACAAAAATAACATAAAATAAAATAAAATATCAAAAACAACAAATAACAAACTAAACCAATAAACAATAAATAAACAATGAATCAGTTTAATATCTCAACCTAACGTACAATAAACTAAATGTTGGTTATTTAACACAACAGAAACATATGGTGTGCTTTTTACAAACTCATAAATAAATATAACCAAGAACCTTAAAAAATTAATTCAATACATAAATGAATTATATTAAACTAATACTTTCATTTAATTATGCGTTATTACTTATTTTCAGGCAATATCCCGCCTAATAAATCGAACACAACCTTTCCCGTTGACATGCCCCCCCCCCGTATTTTATAGAAGGCGTCACGAAACTGGACATGCGCAAAATTCCTTTTCCATTTTTTCGGACAGTTCATGCAGTTGGCTGCAGCGGTAGAAAACAGACAAGTGAACCCTGCAGCAAAAATACTATTACTGAACACCTAAAGTAAAACGTAAGATTTTTTGTGAATTTTGCAAATCACGACCCTCGTCCTATTACGCTACCTCATAAGTACATTTTTTTATAAAAACGGGGCCGACGCACCCACTTATCTCGCTGTTTCGAAAGACAAACAAGACATAGACGGCACAAGGGCCATTTAAATGCAGTATGTATTCGGTCTTTAACATTGAATGGATTAAAACGTAATGTTGAATTTAATAAATGAAACCACACACGGCTCAAAACGCACATCTGTCCGAAAACTGGCATTGTTTGAAAATGGTGCGGCCTACCTCTCAACTTAACACATCGATGATGGGTTCGAGAAAGGTTTAGTAACCGGAGTTGTGTTCGTCGACAGCAAGCAGCGTATGACCTGTAACGCATATCCGTTCTACATAGATATTAGAACTCGCCAAGACTCCCTCTTGACTGACTCATCAAGGACTGTTTGCAAACAGGATGGTCTTTTGTTCCGCTAGGACGCAGAATAAGAGCCGATGCGTATGCTCAAGAATGAACTACCCCAAGGGAGTGTGTTCGCACCTCTCTCCTGTTCACATCTATCACCAATGAGCAACCAAGGAGTGTTTGGGACCTTGGTGTTTTTATCTATGCAGCGATCTTGGAATCAGCGCACAAGATGCCGACTTCGCAGTTGTTGAAGGGAGACTCTCAAACGCTAAGCTTTGGATGAACTTATCGAGGAAAACCACCTACGTGCAAATCCATCCAGACAAAAAAGGTTTGTGCTTTCCATTAACGCACCGTGAAGCCAAACGTCAGCTTAACGTAACCTGATCTGGAACATTCTATTGCGATAACCCTGTCTACCTTAGGAGTTACCTTCGACTGCACTCTCTCTCTTATAGACCTCTACCTCTTTAGGAATTCAAAGGGTACAATTTTCACGCAGTAACATCTTGAGCAACTACACTGTCACACGATTGGGTTTCTTCACCCCCAATACTCTAAAACCGACGGTTAACTGGCCCATGGCAGAGTAAGCCGCCCTGTATATCACCCATGTCAAGAAGCTTAATCTATCTTTAAATGCCTCCTGCCAGCTTATCAGAATGATTCTTCGTCAGCTTCAACGGAGAACTTATACTCCACTGGCATCCGTCGAAGTGTAACGAGCATGCAAACGTAGCTGCCAGGTATCTAATGTGAAATACCCTGGGCAAAGACATGCTGTGAACCGCCTTAAATCCAGAGAGAGTTCTTAAACGAAGTCCAACAACTGAAGCAGTCTATAGGAGCTTAAGAGAGTCGTCGTGTGGAAAAGACAAGACTTGCTAATAACCGGGAGTAACCATCTTCGGTATGGAACCCGGTGAGCTCATCACGGAGTGATGGCGTGACAGATTGAGACCCGGAATCTAAAGTTCCCTGGCAAACACGGGGCTCCTTGGAAGCAGATCAGGATAACTGCTTGTGGTTGGGTAACAACACCACAGACAAGATGAAAACATCTCTTGGTCTGTCCACGATTGAAGCAGGCAACCATGCACAAAGGACAAGGCCTTGCCCGCAATACAGCGAAAAATGTAGCCAGACGTTTTAACCGTCTCTGGCGCGATCATTAAACTTTTGCCCATAAAGCTTGGAATTACCAAATATTTTAACCATTTTTCTGACTGATTCTTACGCCAGTGCGAGGTTTATTTTGATATCTAGAATCAATATCGCCACACTACTTGAATGATCAGTCTCTCCGAGCATATCACCATGAAACTTAGCCACAATTAACCTGTACGAACTTTCCTTACCCTGAACGGGAAAAGTTGGTTCGTATGGGGGCGCGCGGTTTTCTAAAATAGGACCAACTCAGGGATAGACCGACTATGTCCATGCAGGGCAGAGAGCTTGACCCATGAGCCTCTGATTTTGTTAGATTTAATTTCTTGATCTATTTTTTTATTATACTGTACATTGATATGCACTGCCGTATTGGTGAATGTCACTGTTGTAAAAATATACGTCCAAATAATAAAATTTTGATTTTAGGGTTCACTTTCCCTAAATACGAATACAGGGCCGAGACTGTGGGACAGTCTACCCTCCCCCGAAAAAGGAAAGTGCGAGGGTAGTAAGAGTTGTTTAGAAACACAGCGTGTCACGGGTGTATATGACATATAGATGGCGTAAAAGTTGTTTCGAAAACCTTAAAAAAGCATGATGCATTGACCTACAGATGGCGCTATAGTGGTTTAAAGAAATATTAGGCAGGAAATCAGAATATGTGATAGGAATTCAGTAGCTAAGCCAAAAATCTATATTTAACGAGATAAATTCGGCCAGGGAGGAGAGGTTGGCCCAGGACAAGGAAAGGACTTATCTGTCTGCTGGTTTGTTCTTTTTAAACTAACTTACTGATGTGTATTTGTGTTTGTATTTACCTTCTAATCAATAATGATTGTAAAGTAACCTTCAGGATAAGGAAGGTGTGCGTTTAATGTTATATGGCCTCCATTTTTCTGATTAAAGATATAAATTGATTTTCAATTTTATTATTGGCAAAAAGATTCTCATGGGAAATACTTTGTTTATGATTAAAAAGAGAGCAGGGGTTCCCCTAGGTTGTTTGTGCAATGCGCTCCTGTAGATTAGATTGAACAATAGGGTAATGGGAATCCCCAAAATGTAAACTTAGAAACTTGAGTCAGAATGCGTTTAATGCTTTTAGATCAAAACACTGTAAAAATATAAATCTGTTTTATTATATAAAAATTCGATCATTTGTGACAAGGCTTATTTATTTGTGTTATGTTTGTAGGTTATTCTGACCTTTGACGTCAAGGAGACAATCATAACAAGAATTACTGTAAAAAAGAAACAGTAATTTTACGGATCCCGTAAGTGTGAGAGAAAAACTACCGAAAACCGTGAGTTACTGGCAAAGGCCCCGGGTGAATTTTAATATTATGGGCTTTGCCTGTTATTCTCATGGGGATTATTCCTGAAACTTTCCTAGCAACAATCTTTTTGCAATATGCCATAAATCCATAAAAAACAGGCATTTGCTCTTAATTGAGAAATTCTCGGGGCCTTTCCGTAAAATAACACTTTTAGTAATTTCTTCTCGCAAAAAATACGAGTGATTAAAACATTACGGTGACCGAAAAA
>JAMKCH010040955.1:0-18100 GCA_023653785.1 Ophioderma brevispina | reverse complement strand
TGATTCAGACGTCCCAATAAAAACCTACAATGCACAAGATATCTACACAAAAATTATAAAAAATATAAACGGATGCATTTTTGCCGAATTTGACTTTATTTGTTAGACAAGATCCTAAGCTACAATCCTCGCTTTTATTCCATTCCAATTTGATGGACCCTAAGCTAGAGATTTGTTAAAGTTGAAAATCACAACCGGATAAAATTACCCACTTGGCCAGTTTCACTGAAGGTTCAAGAAACTAATAGGTATAAGGGCGTGAGACAGTGCATCCTGGTGAGATTAAAAACTTTCTAAAACAAAAGGAATCTTGTAACAGATCAAAGAATGTGTTTACATGCATTGAACTACAATATTATTATTTTTTCAGTGAAAGCACCAGAAATTATATGTTGGCGGTGAAATGAGGGACTCACTCTCAGGGGGACAAAAATCATGAAATTTAAGGGAATTGGGGAATTTGACTGCGAAAATAATGTAACAGCCTACAAGTTTGTTGAGGACAAATGTGTGGACAAACGCTCTAATGTGGGGGACAATTTACCCTTCCCCTATTCCCACCTGTCTCCGAGATGCCAGGGAGGATAATGATTTGAAGAAAACAGATTTAAATAAAAAGAACAAAAAGGAAAGGATGGTTGTGTTCAAAGGTCTCAGTTCACTTTCAAACAAGGGTGTTGTTATGGCTCTACCTTCTGATGAAACCTGGATTAAAGCTGAGACAACAAGAGGTTTGGAATTGAATTCCCAATGCTACTTGAATTATTCGCAATTGCGACATTATAAAAGTTATAATAAATTTATGTTATTATCACAAGAAACAGCACTTTATACCTAATTTTCTATTGTTTAGTTTCAATCAAGAATGTCTTGAAGGTTGATTTTCAATGGCAAACTTTGTTGTATCAGGATAGCCGAACTGGCCCCAACAGGTTTTTAAACTGTCTCAGATAATTAGCCATAACTCCTGAACCAGACCCCCAAATACACAACATAAAAATCTCATGAAAGCTGGAAACACTCCTAAACAAGAATCCCTACCACTCCGTTGACCCCAAAGCCCCAAGACCCCCTCAACTATAAAACATTGGACCCGCTTCTTTTGCAACTATAAAACAAAGACCCACCGAACTATAAAACAAAGACCACTCCCTCAATATAAAACAAAGCCCCCTCAAACTATTAAAACAAAGACCTCCCTCAACCATAAAAAAAAGACCCCCTCAACTATAAAACAAAGACCCCCTAAACGATAAAACAAAGACCCCCCAAACTATAAAACAAAGACACACAACTATAAAAAACAAAGACCCCCTCAACTATCAAAACAAAGACCCCTCAACTATAAAAACAAGGACCCCCTCAACTATCAAAACAAAGACCCCTCAACTATTAAAACAAAGACCCCATCAACTATTAAAACAAAGACCCACCGAACTATAAAACAAAACCCCCTTAAAACTATAAACAACAAGACCCCCTCAACTTTTATTAAAACAAAGACCCCCTCAACTATAAAACAAAGACCCCCTCACTATTAAAAAACCCCCTCAACTAAAAACAAAGACCCCCCTAACTATAACACAACCCCAAAGACCCCTCAACTATAACAAAGGACCCCCTCAATATAAAACAAAGAACCCCCTCCAACTATAAAACAAAGACCAACCTAAACTATAAAACAAAGCCCCTCAATATAAAACAAAGACCCCCTCAATATAAAACAAAGACCCCCTCAACTATAAAACAAAGACCCCCTCAACTATAAAACAAGACCCCACCTAACTATAAAACAAAGGACCCCCTCAACTATAAAACAAAGACCCCCTCACTATAAAAACAAAGACCCCCTCAACGATAAAAACAAAGAACCCCTAACTATTAAAACAAAGACCCTAGCAGATATACATATTTTTTTTTTTTATGACTTTATTCCAAAGACCCCGACAACTATAAAACAAAGACCCCCGAAACTATTAAAATAAATGGACCCACCTAACACTATAAAACATGAAGGAACACACGCGCACTCGCCAAACTATGTACAGATATTTGTGAAACTTAATCGTAACCTTCAGTGGCGTGAGCCAGGGGGGGACTGTGTGTACCACCCCGCCCCCACCGTGATGTTTTACCGTCGGGTACCCCGCGTCGGTACCTTTGTCTAACAATCTGTAAGCTGTTGTGTTGAGCGCGATGGTGCAGGATATGAAAATACAGAGAAGTTCATGTAACAACTTGGTTTCCGGCTTAATGGTCAATACTAGTACTACTATCTCTATCTTTACGTTGGGTGTTTATTTAAAACGGGGACACCGACAACCGGGGGACCCAAAAAACGGGGACCCAAAAAACGGGGACCCCTAAAAACATTTCACATGTGTTATAAAAGGGTTTAATTGGGGTCCCCGTTTTTCTGCTTTGGGGTCCCCGTTTATACATCCCCATATGGGATGTATAAAACGGGGAACCCGGAAAACGGGGACCCCCATTATTTTCACTTCAATTAGCCAGTACTAAAGCTGAAGGTTTCTCCCATTTTACCACGTCAGGGGAGTTTATCATTTATATTCTACAAAAAACTTGTGCGTGTCTTTTCAGCAATGGGTGTTCGTTTATATAAAACATTCGTAACCCACAACACCCAAACACACACCACCACACTTCAGACCATCTAATCACTTGGGGGTCATGTATATGAAAAGTTATGCACACAAATCACGGAGGCTATTCCTCAGCTGAAAAAAAACAGGGGTCCCAGTTTTTGGGGTCCCCGTTTATACATCCCCATATAGGGATTGTATAAAACGGGGGACCCTGAAAACGGGGACCCCATTATTTTCTCCTAAAGCTGAAAAAACAGGGGTCCCCGTTTTAACATCCCATATAGGGATGTATAAAACGTGGGGATGTAAAAAAACATTCCCCATAAGGGATGTATAAAACGGGGACCCGAAACGGGGACCCCCATTAATTTTCACTTCAATTAACAAGTACGAAGCTTAAGGTTTCTCCCATTTTCACCACTGTCATAGCCTCACACAAAATGCACCCAAAATAATAAAGAAAATAAAAAAATGCCAAATCAAAACACCTGCACCACAAAGCATAAATGACGTTATATTGGGTTAAGACAATATGGTGACCTGGGAATTTATAATCTACATATAAAACCTGCTGCGTTTTCTTTCCAGCAATGGGGTTCTTTTATATAAAAAATCGTACACCCACCACACCCAAAACACACACCCCCACACTTACAGGACATCTACATCAATTGGGGTCATGTCATATGAAAGTTATGCAACACAAATCAACCGGAGCTCGTTCTCCTCAACTGAAAAAAAACAGGTGTCCCCGTTTTTGGGCTCCCGTTTTATACATCCACATATAGGGATGTATAAAAAACGGGGGACCCCGTAAAACGGGGACCCCCCATTATTTGCTCCTAAGGCTGAAAAAAAACAGGGGTCCCCGTTTTGGGGTCCCCGGTTTTTTACATCCCATATAGGAATGTATACAAACGGGGGACCCCGAAAACGGGGACCCCATTATTTTCCTTCAATTACATACTAAGCTTAAGTTGGGTTTCGCCCTTTACCACTGTATAGCCCACACAAAATGCACCAAAATAATAAAAAAGAAAATGCCCAACTTCACACACCGCCCCCACAAAGGGATAAATGACGTTATATTGGGTTGAAGAAAAAATATGGTGACTGGGGAATTTATATTCTTTTGTTATACATATAAAACTTGCTGCGTTTCTTTTCAGCAATGGGTTCTTTTATATAAAACATCGTACACCCACACACCCAAACACACACACCCACACTTACAGACCATCTACATCACTTGGGGTCATGTCATATGAAAGTTATGCACACAAATCACGGAGCTCATTCTCCTCAGCTGAAAAAACAGGGGTCCCCGTTTTTGGGGTCCCCGTTTTATACATCCCCATATAGGGATGTATAAAACGGGACCCCGAAAACGGGGACCCCTAATTTGCCTCATCTATGAGCACGTTTCATCAACCCTAATTTACCACTCGATAGCAGCCTCAGGGTAGCGCACCATCATAGAAAATAGGGTCTATACCTACCACCCACCGGGGGCGGGGTCACCCGGCACCACATGAGGTATTATACGTCATATGTGAATTCAGAAAGCATTGAGGGTGGGGTTTAGTGCTCTAATACATCGGGCAATTTGCTGATTTCCTTTGTGTGTCGCGAGTGGGTGTTGATTTCATTTCATAATACTAGCATCGTACTACACCAACACGCCCAAACACACACGCCACATACCCACACCTACACACCATCTATCAGTGGCGTAGCCAGATTTGTTGACGAGGGGGCAACAGATTTGTGAATGTAAGCCGACACGTGTATTATACTGACAATTTTTTTTCCGGCGAGCGTAGCGAGCCGGTACCCCAATTTTTTTAACCATCGCTTCCAATTTCTGAAGACGGGGGGGGGGGGGGTATTAATAGGGTCGTGTATTGAACACTTAAGCAGTTCTAAACATCTTACAGCTTTTAGACAAATGTCCGACGGACCGTTCTGTACCGACAAACCTCTCGCCCCCCCCTGGCTCCGCCACCTGCACCATCTATATCCCTTGGGGTCATGTGCACAAGTTTGTATTCCACACAAACAATAGCGTTCATTATCGCCAGTCAAAAATTGGGGTCCCGTTTTGAGGGTCCCCGTTTTATAAACACCCGAGAGGGGATGTATAAAAACTGGGGCCCCATAAACGGGGCCCAGATTAATTTTTCCCTTTAATTAGCAGTACTAAGCATGATGTTCTCTCATTCCTTACCACTCGACAACGCACATCATATCCCAGAAAATACCCAACTCACACCCCCGCTCCCATAGAGGCTAAAGGCCACATGGCGGCCCTAGCACTGACGAATAAAACAAGACCCAAGACCCCCAAAGACCCAAGACCCCTCACCTATAACAAGACCCCCTCAACTATAAAACCAAGACCCCCTCAACTATAAAACAACGACCCCTCAACTATAAAACAAGACCCACCTAACTATAAAACAGAGACCCCCTCACTATAAAACAAAGACACCCCAACATAAAAAAACAAAGACCCCCTACAACTATAAAACGAGACCCACCTAACTATAAAACAAAGACACCCCTCAACTATAAAACAAAGACCCCTCCACTATAAAACAAAGACCCCCTCAACTATAAAACAAAGACCCCTAAAACAAAAATAAAGACGGACCATCAAACGATAAAACAAAGACCCCCAACAGGCTCAGATAAATTTTATTTTTGATCGGGCAGAGCTTGGTCAACTTTAACTGCCCGAATATCCATATGTGAAAATTAACGTAAATCAGTGGCGTAGCCAGGGTGGGGGGCCGTGCCGCCCACCCCAACCGTGAGTGTTACGTCGTTACCTTTGTCTAAAATGTGTAAGATGTTGTTTTGAGCGCGAGGTGCATGATATGAAATACAGAAAGGTTCATAAAAATTGGTTTACTGCTTAATTGGTAAATCTACTACCTACTATTATCTTTACGTTGGCTGTGATGTTTGTTGAATTGGAGAGACGGTAAACGCGAGCCGGGAAAAATTTGTTGTTGTACAAACACGTGTCGGTATATTCACAAATATGTGCCCCCTCGTCAACAAATCCTGGCTAGCCAATAGCAGAGTAGTTTTTCCCTTTATTTCTTTGCGGATATCGGTTTATCGGGTTATTTGAGTTGTAAATGCTCCAATTTTCATTACTATCCTCATCGTCAATGTGCAGCATGACTGAATCTATCCAGGAATGAATAGCAATGGCCGACGATCTATTAATCGCTGTAGAATTTCTCAACCCGACCACTGACTCTATACCCGGGACTATGGAACAACACAAGAATGTGAAACAAATATTTTGTTTGGGATGGTGAACCCAAAATATTTTAAAACAGTGTGTATGAGCGGAGCTGGACGAGTGGGTCGGTACAACACTTGGATTTGATGTTGTATGCAAATTACTTACCTGAGGAGTGCGCCAAAACAGTGTGTGTGTGTAAGCTGTTTTGGCGCAAATTCGGTAAGGTGCTCCCCAAATATGCTACACACCGCTGTGTATGCATGGAGCGGATCTGACGAGGTCGAGTACAAACATGTGAGTATTATGTTTATGCAAATGACTCCCTGAGTAGACCTTATTGCGACAAAACAAGCTGTTTTGGAATCGGTAATAGTCAGGGGGCACACGTCATCTTGTTCCTATTACTTCATAAGGGTTGCCAAGTTTGGTTTTTCATTTTCATGTGTTCAAATAACACCACGAGGAATAACTTCCAATGTTGTCTAATTCTCAGTCTTTTTTCAACTAGTGAGGGCGCTTTTCCAAAATGGCCGCCCCCCCCCCCCCCCCCCCCCCCCCCCAACAAATTTTTTACATTTTTTTTCAAAGAACTCTTTAAAGGAAAATGCCATATCATGTTTAATGATTGTTTTTTGTGGCTAAAATGGGCTTTTGTTATATTACAACTCTGGAGCTCAATGCAGTAAAACAATATACTTTATTCCTCTCCAACCAAAGGGGGGGGGGGGTTATTGTTTCCCTCGATTCACTGCCGCGCAAAGACGCAAAAAGAATATTGCTCTGAGGTTTTATGTAATTGTGAGTGATCTTTGCGATCATTTTAACGAAATGAATGGTAGCCACACTTCCGGAACTTGGCCGAAGGTGGGGAGGGGGGGGTTGTCCCCCCTTCTCTATCTTTATGGTGTAAAATGCATTGTTACCCTTATGAGGCTACGGTAAGCAAATACGACATTTTGTATTTTTCTTATTTTTAGAGAATACCAGGTGAATACTTACTTTGGGCATCATCATTGCCAATAATATTTATTTGATGAAAAAAGCGAACGCCTTGCTTTTGGGAGATTTTTCAGATACGACATCTATATTGCAGTCATAACAAACTCTCAGTTATGAATTCACTATGACGTCATCTTGTTAAAAACTTGATATATTTGTACTTCATTTTAAAAAGACGGGACATGCGTAGCTGCACACTGATTACCAAAAACAAGATGATGTTTGTCCTTAATACAAAAAATCAGGGGTGGAACCACTCCCCACCCCCGCCCCTGGGGGGAATGACTAGAAAAACCCTTGGTTAAGGGGTTTAAGGGCCACTTAATGGGTTTAAGGGGTCACAAACTCTTAAAAGACATGATTTGTGAAGCCTTAATAGAAGCCTAGAAACTGTCCCCAAGCGAAGGGTATTTCTTTTCAAACATTCTCATAACGGCGAAGAAGTCAGGCGAGTGGCGCCCCGTACTAAACCTCGGGCCGCTTAACCGTCACATTCGACACATACCTTTCTTAGTGGACATCATCCCTGAACTTACGCCATCGAGCCGCACAACACTGGACTTGAAGGCTCGTTTTTTACATCAGCAGCGAGACCGCCCGTCAAGTCCATGCGCTTCGGCTATTAGGCTAAGTTGATGCCAGAAGCTTTGCGGTGGACAAGGATGTATCTAAATTTAAATCGACGACTGGCTGAACACTGCCCCCGGGGGGAAAAACTGCCCCATCCCCAGAAGCCTTTCGCTTTCAAATCCGGAAGATCTGCAGTCTAGTCAGCTTACCATGGACTAATCATAAAACTGGGAGGGGTCAGCCTCCCAACCATCCCACACCACAAGTACGTAGACTTCGGCACAGGGGACGAAGTTCCCGACAGCAGAGCGATTGAGCGAACAACAGCCAGCGTCGGTCTCTGCGCACGGGACCTCTCGCTAGGCAGACGGAAGGATCCAGCCAAAACTTATGGTTACGGCATCTGGCCTTATCACAAGCCTCACAGCAGGTCCTTCCCCCAATGCCCTCGTTCGCGATACATACAGCTTCAAGTCCATCCCAAGTCAGACCCAAGAGAGAATGGATGTCAAGGGTGAGAGACGTCTCTCCAAAGTCCACCACGCCCTCAAATGGTGGATGCAGCCTCACAAGATTTTACTCTGGGCGGTCCCGCTTCCACGCTTAGCATAGACATGTCCAAGACGGACTGAAAAGCCCACTGGGAAGGCTTGCGATTGGAAGTGTCTTGGACTCCAAGCCATTGGGAAGCATCACATCACATTCGGGAGCTGCGGCGGTTCGCCTGGAATTACGGCGGCTACTTAGCAGGTCAAGGGCCAGAAGATTTCGCCCTACGCTGCAACACAACTCACGGGTGGTAATGGACTGAAAAGTAAGCAGGAGGGTTGGTACCCGCCGCGTGACTCTATACAACAGACAATCAAGCTGCTAATATGGTGAAAGCGCCACAGGATCGAGCTCCAGGCAATCAATCTACCCGGTGCAGGAAACATTCCAGCGGGTACCTGTCGAGAAGGGGAACAGCCATTCCATGCCCCGACCAAGATCAGATCTTTCAACGGAATGGCACCTCAACCCCCCAACAGTAGGCAAGTGGTCGTCAACAGAACTCCAGTGACCTCTAATCGACCCTTTTTGCAGCGACTGGGAACAACCAGCTCCCGACATACTGTTGCGGGGGAACGGACGATGATTATCAGCGGGACAGGATATCGGATATGCGTTCCCCCGATAGCGATGTTACCAGGGTGCTGAAGGAAGAAGCTCTCGAGATCCAGCGGGGTACAACATGCTTTAGTAGCCTACCCTGACCCAGAAAGATGTGGTTCCCGAAAGAACTTCCTCTCACAGTGGTGGAACCGTTTTGCTACCGATTAGGGAGGCCTCTGATGAATCGGACAAGGCCCAAGTTCCTCTAGCGAAAATTTAGACCCTCACCTGACTGTACGGCGATGTCATCAGATCCTACACGACAGCAGGCATTTCTGAAGTGGGTGTGCCCTGGCAGGAAAGGCAAGGCATCCTTAACGAGAAAGACTTACAACGTCCACATCTGGAAGTCTCAGCATGGTGCCAAACAAACAAACAAAGTCATCCTATACAAGGCCTCTTGGGAAAAGCAGCAGAGTTCCTCCATGGGTTTTCCAGCAATATTGGGCCAGCGCACTCTCCGTCAGAGCCTGCCGCGCTGCCGCAGTTTCTGTCCATCATGAATTCTCAGTGGGATCTACCGTGTATAATTCACCTGTCCTGACTGACCTCTGAAGAGAATATGTCACGAGGGTCCTTCCAAGGAAATCGGCTTTGTCCCAGATGGGACTTGAACAGGACCCTTCGCCTCCCAGCTCCGCCCCGCCGTTCGAACCTATGGATCAAGCTAACAGGAAGACCTTAACAGGAAAAGCAAGATGACGTTCCTATATCATGACCTCTTCGAGGTGCTTAGAGCATTTTTCCCCTATCATTTTGGCAGCCATTTTGTGAAAAAAAAGGGCACTCTGAAACCAACTCCTGAGAATATATGAAGTCCTTTATGAAAGTCAAACACAACATAATTTCTGAAGCACTTTATACATGGCCTACTTATTCTTTATAGGCTTTTTATTTCATTTAGGCCCATTTTTAAAAAAAAAAGCCCTCAATTGATGAAAACCGTCATGAGGAATTTGATTATTAGTTGAAAAACAATTGACAATGGTTAATCAATTAAAGTCCACTTTGAAAACCAGACTTGATCAATTTTCTGAAGCACTTATACATGGACTATTTTCATTTTTATAGCTTTTTACCATTTTGGCGGTTCATTTTGAAAAAAGCGCCCTCATCGATAAAATTCGTCACGGAGAATTAGACAACAAGTGAAAGCAAACTCCTTATGGGTTCCATAACAAGGTCCATGTAAAATATCAGGACTGGCAAACACTTCTGAAAAGTAGTCGGAAATTGCCCCCTGACTATAGGTGATACCAAACCATGTTACAACCAGATGTTATGGAGGGAGCTGACGAGGTCGAGTACAAACACGGCGTTTTATGTTCTATGCACGTGACCCAATGAGTATTGCGCCAAAACAACTTGGGCTGACCATATAGCCGACGCCGAGCCGCAAGTAAACATCTTCAAGTTGGACAGGAACCGACTACTGTTTGTTTCAAAACTGTAAGATTAACTGCCACATAATTATTAAAAGCTTTGTTTACAGCTGAACCAGTTTTCACAAGAAGTTCTTCAATTACTTTAAAACTGTTAATTCTGTTACTTTAGTGTGGAACTGCCCATTAAAAAATTATGCATTCAATCACATATGATATCGATTCCGAAAATCCTCGACACTACGGTACATTGCACATATCGTCTAGCATCGCCAAAACAAAAAAAACTGGAACACTGTGAGAAAAATCAAATGGCGCCACATCCAACAGCTTTTTTCAGAGTTACGGTCCCCTGAAGTAGAAAGTTTTGAAGAGATATCACGAGAAAAGGGTGGTATCGCTTGATATCGGTCATTGCAAATAAATCCCCCTAACATTTAGTCAATAATAAATGAATCCCTCCCATAATTAAACTTAGGAGACAAGAAGGTTGGTTTTGCCAGGAATTTCATTTCTGAAGTAAAAATGGGTAAGTATGCAACTGTATATGGAATTGAGATTATGCAAGGAATTCGGAATTGGGTTGGGTCTTTGTTTTATAGTTAAAGGGGGTCTTTGTTTTATATGAGGGGGTCTTTGTTTTCTAGCTTTAGTTTTTTTTTTTTTTTTTTTTAGGTGTGTCCTTTTGTTTTATAGTTGAGGGGGTCCTTTTTTTATATTTGAGGGGGGTCTTTGTTTTAGTTGAGGGGGTCCTTTGTTTTATATTTGAGGGGTTTTTTGTTTATAGATGAGGGTCATTATTTTTAAGTTGGTGTGTTCTTTGTTTTATAGTTGAGGGGTCGTTGTTTTATAGTTTGGTGGGTCTTCGTTTGATAGTTAGGGGGTCTGTGTTTTATATAGTTGAGGGGGTCTTTGTTTTATAGTTGAGGGGGTCCTTTGTTTTATAGTTAGGTGGGTCTTTGTTTTATAGTTGAGGGTGTCTTTGTGTTTATAGTTGAGGGGGTCTTGTTTTTTAGTTGAGTGGGTCTTTGTTTTATAGTTGAGGGGTCTTGGTTTTTATAGTTAGGTGGTTTGTTTTATAGTGAGGGGGTCTTTGTTTTATAGTTGATGTGGGTCTTTGTTTTATAGTTGATTGTGTCTTGTTTTATAGTTTAGTTTTTCTTTGGTTTTCATTCTTTTCTTTTTTCTTTTGTTCTTTTGTGTGGTCTTTTTTCATTTTTTTTTATCTTCCCACCCATTGGTGAGCTCATAATTCATACTAGTATACAGTCAGCCAGCAGGTCACACTTGTACTAGCAAAGGTCGGGATTTATTTGCTCGTAATATCCAAGCAAGTGCCAGTGCTGATCCTTTGCGAAGTTTTCCGAAAGCTAGGCCTAATTAAGACATTTTGAATGGACCTGGTAAAATACTAGATGCGATATAGCCCAAGTCAAAAAAAAATCTTTTAGTTTTTTAAAACTTTAGATTTACTCTGTGTGGTGTTTCACACCCTCTCAATTGTTCCCCCTCTTCCAAGATGGTACGACTTTCCTATCTCGAACACTTCGCAGCCCGGGCGAAGCCCGGGCTAGTACACGACCATAACCCAGTGTCCCCCTAGTCGAGCAACCTCCGACTAATACTCCAAACAAACGTGGACCTGACGTTGGGTTGGGGTTTACACCAATTCTGACAAACTGAACATTGCCAACTGGTTTGATACATACTATTATAACCGGTATTGGGCGCTGGCTCATACTAAAAAAAATGATGCAAAACTATAAGAAACATAGCATTATACTTCGGCCTTCTCGACTCAGAGCCCGTTTTTGTTGTATTTCCACATACTGATATACCATGAGACAATCCGATGTGCTGTTTCATGCAACAGTGCAAGGGAAGTACCTGCACTAAAGCAATACTGATTGTACCGTAGCTCCCAGGCCCGTCGCCATGGGGGGGTGTGGTGTGGAACCCCCCCCCCCCCGCGATCCCCAAAAGAGACGAAGAAAAAGGGAAGAGAGATAGAAAGGAAAAGAGAAAGAGAAAAGAAAGAAGGAAAGAGAAAAGAAAAAATAAGAAAAGGAAGTAAGAATTGAACAACATGAGAACGCATCATGAACGGCATGGATTGAACTCCTACTTACCTAATCCAAATATCACATTATATTGGCTTCCCCTCAAGCTAATTAGTTTTTGTTTCCAAGCTAACCAACTGTAATCATGAATTGTTAGTGGCCAGGGGCCATTCCCCCTTTTTGGTCTACCAGTCTAAGGGGAATTTTTAGTCGGGAGCGGAAGTGGTCAAAAAAATTGGTAGGGTATCGATTCCCTAGCCCCCAGCACCATAAACTTATAGGTCCTATTGAATTTAATTACTATACTTACCCTTCAAAAATACCTTTCTAAATAGCCCAATCCAAAGCTTTCCGGGGCTCGCCCCTGGACTCCGGCAGGGCCTCTGCTCATGCACCGCATCCATTAAAGGCATTGGTGCTAGCTTTATAATGTGTATAGTTCCCCTTCAGCGGTACAGCTATACTGCCCGCATCAGTGAGCAAGTTAGAACCAGTCCCTTTTCGTTGAATTTGGTTACCATTTACCCCTCAAAAAAAGTGGTAATCTTGAAGGTTCTGAATAGCTGACATCCAAGAGCTTCCGGGGCTTCGCCCTGGACCCCCAGAAGGCTCTGCTCCTGCACCACACTATTAAAGATATTTGCGCTCGCTATATGCAATTCTTTTTGGCAGTACAAGCTTATACCGTGTATACTGCCATCTCAGTGAACAAAGTTAGAAACCAGTCTTTACTCGGGTCCTTTTACTTTGAATTGGTTACTATTACCCTCAAACAGTGTCATTTTGAAGGTTCTGAACTCGGTTCTGAATACTTAAATCCTGAGAGCTTCGGGGGCTCCGCCCCCCTTGGCCCCAGAAGGGGCTCTGCCCCTTCACCCCGCCATGGTCCCTAAAGCGGGGCCCCTGTACCCCACCCATTCAGGGTTTCCGGTTGCGCCCGGTTTGTTCAAGGCACTTTGCGGTGTGCAGTTCAAAAATCAAGAAAAAATGGTCTGTAAAGCATTACTTAGGAGAAAAAAAAAAAACAAAAAAAAAAAAAAAAAAAAAAGAAAAAAAACAATTTTTAAACGCCCTTCCCTCAAAAAAATAAGTAGGCCCGAACCGTGTTCGCCGTTAGTTTATTGATTTATTCACATCACTACCTTCCAAGCACTGTTACTCCATTTCTTCACTTTACACCCCCCCCCTGACAAGATGTCTAGCGACGGCGCTGACCGTACCTTCCAACAGAGAATTGGCCCAATATTTTGAATTATTTTTATGCAATTTTCCTGGACTGGACCATTTCGTATTTTCCGTAACTTAATTTCATGGATTATTAGAAGAAAATGTTTGTAACTGAATTTTCGTTATCTGCCATCGTTTAACTGCAAGAAGGACCTTATATTGTGCCCTTGTTCAGTTCATATAAATGCTGACAATTATTCTGTATAATGTAACCATACAAAATGAATTACGGCATTTTATCGTCAGTCTTGTATGTTTACAGTGATTTCGTACAGTGCAGAGGTCCCCGTTTTGAGGGTCCCCGTTTTATACACATCCCCTATGGGGATTATAAACTGGGACCCCTAAAACGGGGACGCCTGCAGGCGTTTATTTGCTGGGGATGCAGCTGTCGTTAACTTGGTGGGGGCGCACACCACAAATAACCTCCCATTGAAATACACGTAAAAATGGCTTAATATCAGTTCGTTTTTCGACCCACGTGACATAATATTTGATTTTTTGAAAAAAAAATTCTAGAAATCAAGTAAATATGGAAATTTATAAAAATCTTGGTCATTTGATACCGATACGGGATAGATTTTGAGGTACGGGCACTGAATACGCCACCATTTTTCACACGACGTCTAAAACTCATTGCGGCATCCGAACACGGGGTACTTCCGAAGGCCTATTTTCTTGCCAGAGTCAAATTCTTTTATTTTCCATAGTCAAGTAATGAGCTTGTCTACAAATTCATTTTTTCATATTAACATTTAACAATCAACGAATATTCGTACCATCCGCGTACATGCCACATCACCAATTTTTGCTACATCCATTATGCTTTTTTATACCAGAAATTACCACCCATTACACAAAACGTGGAGCGCTCCCGCTCATCATGGGGCACACCCTAAATAATATGTAGGCGCACACCACCAAATCACGCTCCCATTGAAATACCCGCTAAATTGACTTGAAATAGTTCAAATTTCAACCCTAAAAAAACGTGACATCAATTTCTGGTTTTGAAGATATTTCTATATCAAAAAAAGATGAAAATTTTTAAATCATGGTAATTTGATACCGATACAGGATAGAATTCGAGATACAGGCTTGTGAATAGCTCCACCACTTTTTCCACCCGACAGGTAAACCCCATAGCCGTATCCAAGCACGGAGTACTTCCGAGCCTAATTTATTTGTTATTCAAATTTATTTATTTCTGATATTCCATCTAGAACATGTCTGCACTATTCTTTAAATATTTAAGATGTGACAATCAACAATATCTACTCACCATGCCACCCAATTTGCTTACAATCGACGGGAGTTTTTACCAGAACTACTCACCATTACACCAAACATGCGGAGTTATTTAGTGGGTGGCTCCTCCATTGAAATACACGTAATATACCACATCGCGCCCTCGGATTTGGCACCCCGCGTGACAATATTTTTGAATGTTTTTTGATACCATTTCCCTAGGTGTGTGCAAGGTGTGTGGTTGCATTTTCTTTATTATTATGGGTGGCATTTGTGTGAGGCTATGGTAAAATGGGAGAAACCTTAAGCTTCGTAAATTGAAGGAAAATAATGGGGTCCCCGTTTTCGGGGTCCCCGTTTTATACATCCCTATATGGGGATGTATAAAACGGGGACCCAAAACGGGGACCCCTGTTTTTCAGCTTAGGGAGATGATTTCCGTGATTTGTGTGCATAACCGTTTCATATACATGACCGCAATGAGTAGAGGGTCTGTAAGTGTGGGTGTGTGTGTGTTTGGGTGGTGGGTGTACGATGTTTACAGTGTGGGTACCGAACCCAATGCTGAAAAGGGTAGAGACGGCGTGCAGGAATTTATATGTAGAATATAAATTCCTCAGGGCACCATAGGTTTCTTAACCCAATATACGTAATTATAGCCTTGTGGGTGCAGATGTGTAGAGGGCATTTTCTTTATGATTTGGTGTCATTTGGTGTGAGGCTATGGACGTGGTAAAATGGGAGAAACCATTAATCTTAGTACTGCTACTTGAAGGGAAAATAATGTGGTGGGTCCCCGTTTTCGGGGTCCCCGTTTTAAATACATCCCATAGGGGGATGTATAAAACGGGGACGTGATTGCACATTGACGTGATTGCTCTAAACTCCAGCAGGATCCAGCTGACATCCCCAACGGAGTATGACAGGGACGTGTGGCGCACATGGTGAACAGCATCTCGGGCTGGGCCCCTAGATAGATATATCTAGATAGTGGCTATTCCATGATGCTAATAGACGAGTTATCTGTCCTTGTGTAGCTTATTAGAGTTAGAAACGACCGGTCACTTCGTAGTTGAAGGACTTTACATACGTCTGCAACATGGTGGTTAAAAATAAACTTGTATATTCACCACACAATGTTTCTAGAAAAGACGCCGGGTTTATATGGTTATAATACATACAATGTATTCAGGCAATGAGCATTCGTGAGTATTTACATCGACAAAATTTATCGATACCGCTAAGAACATAGAACTAATGGTTTACTTCTCAAAATACTGAATATTATGAGTGGTGCTTGTAGTTCAATTTACAAATCGTTGCCTTTACACGCTTACTTGTCTTGGCATACAGAACATACTGTTTACAGAGAAAACATTTGACGCAAAGAGCCTCATTTCCAAGTCCTTTGAGTATCTTATACGTTCGTCCTTCTGTCAAAAAACAACACGAGGATGCTAACGGACATTTATGTCATCAAACCCTATACGACTACGTAGATCTCTCGACAAAGCCATTGAAAAGTGGCTTACAAAGTCTAGAGCAAAACCTCACATGTACAGACTGTCAGAATAAAAAAGATACAATCAAACAAAATTATTAAAAATATAAACTGCATTTCTGCGAGATATTTTTTTGACTTCCTGTTACACAATCTCGCTTTTGAATTCCAATCCAATTTGATGGACCTAACCGAGATATTGTCAATTGAATATAAAGGATACAATACCACTTGGGCCAGTTTCCCTTGACGTTCAAGAAACTAAAGTTATAAGGCATGTACATCATTGTGAGATAACCGTTTTTTCAACAAAGAACATTGTTCAGAACCAGAGTGGAATGTTTATCATGCATTGAACTAATATTATATAATATTAGATATATATATATATATATATATAATATATATATATATACATATATATATATATATATATTAATTTCATCATTTCAATTTGATTTGACAATAAAAAGTACAGCAAATTGAAAATGCAAACATATAAGCCAGACAGGAGGGTTGAGTAGGTTGAAAGCCTGCTCAAACTCCGCCAGCATTTGCACACACTGACATTTTAAAACATATACATAAGCACAAAATAAAATATCATAAATATGGATATAAAAGATAATAAATAAATAGTAAGCCCAACCCTAAAAAGGACTGAAAAATATGAGATCACCCATTGGATAAAACCAGGACCTGCCTAGGTGACCAATTCATGGTCATATTTTGAATAAAAAATAGCATAGGAGCAAACTATTGCACGTTGACTGAGTGATTTCAGAAGTTTTCTGGAGAACCTGCTTCAAGGGTTTACTATTGTTAGAAACCATGGGAAAAATTGATTGAATAACACACACATTAGAATCATAATGAGCCTTGCCTACAACCCCTCACCACAGAGGAGTTTGCGTCATAACCCTGTTTTGCAAATATTGGTGGACCTGAGAACCGCCCTACTATTAACGCTTGCCGCTAATGAGCTTTGTGGATGTTTGGCTCAAAAGGTACAGTGAGCTCAATAATGATGATTGACTTTGAGCTTTCATTAATGAGCACAAGATCAGGCCGCTGCTGAGTTGGAAGAATGTCAGGAGGAATCGTGGTGCCTGCTATTGTTTTGGCACCAGCGAGATCACCATACAAATTCCATGACTGGTCACTGACTTCTTTGAGCGTATCCATGATAATGCGGAGAACAGAGTCATGACGCCAGGTATAGCGGCCCTGATCAAGCATAGTATTACAGTTGTTCAGCACGTGTTGAAGGGTTTCTTTGGTACTGCAGAGGGTGCACTTAGTATTTATTCTTTTACCACCCCCTTGATTTTCCTTAATGGTACCACAGGGTACCATTTACCACCCCCTTGATTTTCCTTAATGGTACCACAGGGTTGCTTAAAGTTTCTTCTTTCATCTTTTGGTATCAAAATAAGTACCAATATTTCCATTATGATGTCACAAGTCGATGAAAGAATGAAAATACTAGATACAGGGTGGACATTTAATTTTTACCTGACTGAAGAAAAAAATAGTATAGCCATAAGAACTCTTTGAGTATATAAAACTATCATTGCACATCAGGTAGAGTCATTTTCGTCGCATCGCGTGAAAATGGTTTTGGTGAAACATATTGCTATAATACTGTGTACCAGGGAAATGTAGCAAGCTTTTGCTAAGTAACATGTCGAATGACGTCATTTTGACGTAGATGCCAAGACATGTTGGTACTCATTGGAAAATAGGGGTAAATTCGATTAAGTTCTTAAAATTATCAAAAATCTCTAGTATGAAAATACTGGATATAGGGTGGATATTTCATTTGATATGTCCCAACTTCACTGACTCAAAAACAGTTAGCACTAACCCTCCGAGTATATAAACTAGTTATTTACCAACAAGAAGAGCCCAAAACCGCATGAAAATTGGATATCCCTAACCTTTTAGTGAAAAAAAACCAAAACAAATTTCTCCTATTCTACACTGTGTGTATGTGGAAATTACAGTTTTGCTGACACGCAAAATATATGACGTCATTCTGGCGTAATGACGGGTATGTTAGTACTCATTTTGGGATCATTGGAAATAAGAGGACC